>JAPMOQ010052130.1:15532-31337 GCA_026543055.1 Argiope trifasciata
AATTTCTAACTCTGAATAGATTGTTTTAAAAGTTTGTGATGGTAATTTTTTTTTATAATATACTTTTTTGTAATGTAAATACGTATCAAGCCACATTTTTTTTTTTGTTCTTCTTGCAAAATAAATCTTTTTTGTAATTGTTTATTTCGCACTCATCTCAAATTCTATTCATTTTTTCAAAACTTTCTTTTACCATACTATATTCTCATAAAGTGGTATTTATAAGCATATAGTAAAAACTCAAATAAACACAAAGTTTTTTTTTATTTCTACAGATGCTAAACAAGGTTTTTAATTCCTAATTCCTCAACAGTATGTCTATTAAATCAATTATTTTGTATTAACCAGCATCTCTAATACACTTGTCCTGCCAGAAAACGTCTGCCAAGGCATTGGTGTTCAATATTTACGAAATACCATCTTTTGGTATGAATTTAGCCTTTTTATTCATCTTGGCAAGTTATTAATCAATGGCATGCTATTAAGAGTATTTGAAAATCAAATGTGTGTGTGTTTGTTTTATTGCGTTTTTTCGCAATCGATTAAAACAAAAATTTGACATGAAACTACACTAGTAGCCTCAAAATTTCATTCCAAATTTGATATACAGTCGAATCCGGTTAATTGGACCACCGGGTAATCGGACCGAATCTTAAAGAACCAAAGCAAATCCTATGTACATAAGCCTAATATTATTCGCTTATTTGAACCAACTCCATTTAAACGGACCAAAGAACGTGGCAGGGAAGATGAAAAAGAAGCCACAAGTCGCCTGTGTACAGCAGGAAGTCTGAAAGGGAAAAGAACCAGTGGGAGGTGAGCAAGCTTTTTGTTTCTAAGAACGGGCAGCTCGGTAGTAAGTTCTTCAAACGTTGACTTGAATTTGATAACAACTTTTTTTTTATTGTGCTTCGCATGCTGAGTATCGTGTAGATCGTTTCGAAGAATTTGTTTGTAAATTTATTTTTCAATGAATTAAGTTCATAGGCAACAGTAGTTCTTGTTTGTATGTTCGCCATACGTGTGTGCCGCATAGTAAAGGTTATAATGGCATTTTAATATGTTACGTATAGCACGTCTCGTATTGTAACATAGGGCAAGTTCGTGTAATCGGACCAGCTGGTTATTAGGACCAAAATGATCGAGTCCCGATGTGGGCCGTTTAACCGGAATCGACTGTATTTAAATTATTTCGTTTTGGAATTATCACATTTACATGTTTCTTTAAGTAAAGACCGAGAGATGATTAGCCCGTAGCTGGATTGAGCTCAAAATTCGGCAGATATCTATGCTATCGATGTTATTATATCTGAGAACCGAATTTTATCCATCTAATTCTATTCGCTGTATATTTATCATGTTAATTTATATTCGAATAGCCGGTTAGATGAACTTTCTCTGAACAGAATTTTACTCAAAATTCAATAAAAATTTACAAATTTGATGTAAAGACCGTTAACAAATTTCAATCGTTTAGCTCAAAGCGTTTTTGTTATCTTTATCACAGGCAAACGAACAGAACAGGGGAGGAGGTGCAATTCATTTATGAATAAGGAGATCCCATTCAGACATGTTAAAGCAGATTGGCATGCAACTCCCTGAAGTCGAAGATGAGGCTGGGTCCAAATGGACATGTAAATCATGAACTATCTAATTTTCCTCTACTTCTAATACAATATATTTTATGTGTGCATATTTGTTTATATTAAGTTCTTTAAACAAAATGCAAAACAAAAATAAATAAGCCACCATATTACTTCTTCACAGACCATGACTGAAATGAAAGTAATTAAGGAAAAAGTTTAAATGGAGCAGTCAACAGATTTGGAAATCTACGAATTTTACAGTATATATTATAGTCTAATGGTGTACAAATATTAATGTGAGACAAATGGATTTACATCTCTTATCTCAATCACTCATCACTTATCTTAATGGATCACTTATATATCTATATGTCATCATATATCTATATATCATTTACCAAAAATGTGTTTTCCAAATTCTAGGAGGTCTGAAACGTGAAGATTTGTCAAAATCTTGATTTCGAACTTTATTGGCATTATGCTTCTCCTAGTCTGAGCATACAATAAAGCAAAAAGTTTCAAAACTTAAGATTATTATAAGCTGCTGTCCTTTGACAAGTTTATGGAGTGCCAAGTTGATCCGCGAATGTCATTTAATGATTAACATTAAAACACTGAAGGAATATAATTTTTCTTCCCTACTCTGAAACTTGATAGTCCCACATGCAACAGGCGTTTAAGATTACGTAAGCGAACATACCAGGAAGCTATTTCATGCTTATGAAACGAACGAAAGAACAAGCTGATCTATTGTGCAAGAAAATTGCAGCTTCCTGGTACCGATTCCTATCTTGTTTTGAAACGGGATACACCCTCATATTTTGGAGGGGTTTCATGCCCTCTTGATGCTCAAAGAAAAGGAAGAAGGCGATAAAAATTTTCCTTTTCAATGTTTACTAAGCAAAAAATGTGAGTCGATTGCATTTTTTGGAGGGAGAAGGAGCTTAATAATCAAGACTTACAAAAATACACATTTCAAATCCAATCGAAGCGTAAAGCGTGTCATGTTTGATTATATTGCAATTCATTCTGGCGCCGAGGTAAGTTTCAGTCTGTTGAACAGAGAGAAAATGTACCCACCATTGAGAGATCGCAAGAAGGATCCAAACTTTCACCGCTTTGCCTTTTTTTGTTTGATTAGCATTGCATACTTGAGACCCACATTTGAATAAACATTTCATTAAAGATTTCTGAGGCTTTCTTACAATATACATAGACCTGGATCTTTTCAATGTACACAGATATTCTGGATACATTTCTGCATTCTGTATATTAAAATATCCTGTCTCGATTATGTAACAAATTGAACGATTTTGATAATCAAATTCTTTCTCTCCAAGAAGCTCATAATGGTAATATATGCCAATATTAAATGTTTCTGGTCATTTTTTTTTTTCATTTTTTTTTCTACTAGGTAAAATGCCGATTTGATAACCCAGTTATTCTTAAATTACTGAAAACGAAATGTAATTTAGAATCCTTCTTTGCAAAAATATTAAATTGCCAATATTGAAACAACAATTACTTATCAGACTCTTTTGAATACAGTTGAATATCTCGTGGCACGTGTCTTCGTCACTGCTGGAGACATCACAAGTACAACGAATGTTTTTGAGGTGATCCTTTAAACATCAGTGGCAGCTGTACAATGTCCCTCACGGCCACAATATTGGACATTTTTTAAAAGTTTTTCCTCGTCTCCTTTTTGACTTTAAAATGTCATATATATAATAAAATGAAAAATATTTTAGGAATGATTAATAAATAATATATTAGGTCAAATTTTTAGGAAATTGTTTTACTTATCTGCTTAATATTTATAGCTTTCATAGCTTTAAATTTTAAAGTGATATACCTTGTGGGTTTTTCTATACAAAAGTTTATAAAGTAAACATTTGTATAAAAGTAATGTAACGAATATATATATATTAAAATTTTAAGTTAAGTTGAAACTCTTGACTAGTACTTTGTTTTACGCAATGATTAATTGTACCTGGCTTAGTTTATAAATAAAAAAAAAGTTCAATAATATCTTATTTTAAATTTAAAAACAATTTTTGTGCAAAATATTATAAGACATAAAATCCTTTTATTGTTTAAATAATTTCCTTTATTGTTAAAATAAGAATATTGTAATGTCTTGATCTCGACTGATCAAATAAGAGAGTAAAATTACAGTCAATTCATTTATTTACAGCCATATATTTACATAAGAACAACTTGTTCTAATTTAAATTAAAATATTTTATATTTTCACTATTTGGCAGTTGATGGTATCTATACAACAGTCGAAGGCTGAAGGTTTATCGTAAAAAGAGTTCTCAATCAATTCAGTGAAATAACACATCAAGAAACTTATTGGTTGCTAGTGAGCAGTCCGAAATCCAAAAAAGTCTCCTCTCCTCAGAAAAAAAAAAAAGACTTTTTATCGCTGTTCAATTTCCCCCTTCTCATTTCTCATTGATCCATTTGAGCTCTACCCAATAGTGGTTCAGCAAAATGCCCCTCACTCAGTAGATGGAAAGTAGTAGTAGTAGCAGCTAGCAGTTAACACGCTTGGCGTGTTTAACTCAGTAGCTAGCAGCGTGGGAATGTCTGTTAATGAGGCGTTCTAGAATACAACTAATGATAGTCCCTTCACAATGGGAAACATTTGGGATCCAGATGGTTTGACAGTCCTTTCCCTTGAAGGTGCAATAAGTTTCTGTTAAACGATGAACCCCTTCCTTCTTTCAGCTGATATCACTAATGCCGAGATGCAACGACCTCTAGGCGATAAGAAGACTCCCCTATCTGATAATCTGGAGGCATTTAACAATCGTGGGTTTTAATAGGTAGTAACACAGCTAGCCAGAAATACCACTTATCTGGAATGGAAAAGGAGAACTTTACAATATCATCTGAATCAGACGGTTATTTAAAAACTACGATAGTTGATTTTCTTCATGATTTTTTATATTAATCAAATTGTGTTCGTTATAAGTAAAATATAAAAAATATTTTAATAAGCGTTCTCGAATATTTAATTCACTAAGTACTTATTCAAAAAATCTCCGATTCGCTGGTAGCGTTGTTTTTTCACAATCTTTCTGCTTTTGACGAATTCTATTTCATTTGTTCGTAAAAGCTTCGTATTCCTTGTCTTCGTTTGAATTATGAATTGATTACTTTGTTTGAATTTTACTTCGTTTATTGAATTTTACTCCTTACTTCGTTTTAATACTTCGTTTGAATTTTCCTTGTCCGATAAACTTAAGGATTCTTTTTAAACAAACCAAAACGTTACAAAAAAGTTTTAAAAATGAAATATAAATATTTATCAAAAAATTAATTATAAATATAAAGTCCAACTGTTACTTAATAACGGATTATTTACAAATTTCCTCATTTAGAAAATGCCTGAATTTATTAAATTTTGAAAAATTAATTTAAAAAATGAAGAAAAAAGGGTATAGAAATAAACTTCATATGATGAAAAAGGCAAAATTTTGAAACTTAATGTGGTGTAAAAATATTTCCTATGATCTAATTTCCTTTGTGGTTACTGAGGAAAGATGAAAGCAATTCAAAACTCAATTAAATTTTTAATTAATTTGAATATTCAATTAACTTTTGTACATTGAAGTGTTAACATATTCTTTCTCTGATCTTTCATAATTAGAGTACAAAGTTTGATTGAATTAAGAGATGCTGAATCGATTAACAGTAGCCACAATGATTTTTACTGACATTAAAACAATATTGACCTATGGTAAAATACTACTTTTTTACTTTCTCTTATACGTAGTGAAGTGAAAGTATAGTAATTGTCGAAATATTTGAACTTGAAACTTTGGCGTATATTTCGTTTTATACTTAAGATAGAAAAACTCATTTTTGGAAAATGGTCGTCAGTCTGTAACAAAGATAAATCAAAATTATTTTAAATCAGATGCTTAAAATTTAGTATACGGTCTTTACAACAAATTTTCAGCAAATTCTGTCCGCCTGTGCTAATATGAATTAAACGATAATTACAAGACGGGTAGAAAGATAAAATTTGGTACAAATAATTCACATCTTTATAGTAGACGCCTGTTACATTTTGAGCTAAATCTAGTGAGGAGTTGATAGTCTATAGGTCTATACTCTCAGAAACAGGTAAACACAATAACAAAAATACAGTAAACTCTCGCTACAACGATACCCGATACAACAATAACTCCCTCTACTACAATAATGTTTTGTGGTCCCGGCGATTTTGCATATAAACTAATGTTCATCTCCCCTCAATATTGCGATATTCTCTAGAACAATAAACCTCTGTAAAACGATTTTTTCAATCTAAATTTCAGTATTATTTTCTCCCTTTATAGTAATATTTTGATTTTCAAATGCTTTTTTTTTTCGTTTTCTTTCGTTATTTTTTCCGTCTATTAAGATTCATTGTGGATATTATGGAAGTTGGTGGGAAGTAACAGAAAAAACCATTCGGAATGGCTGGAAAAAGGTTGGTCTTTGTGTTATGGAAGATAAGAAATCTGATAATGATGAAAATTCCATAGACAATGATCTCTCAGATGATCAAGAATGTGTTTTGCACATCAAAAAATCCGTATCCCAACTTGAAGAAACAAGCGGTAAAAAGTTTGGAATTATAGAAGACTATTTAACAGCAGATGATGATCTTATGGTTTTCGCAGGAGTTACTAATGAAGATATTCTCTCTGAAATTACTAATGAGATAGGAAACAATGATGAAGATGATGATGATATTGAAGATGATGATAATGCAGGTCCATCGCAGTCCTTATTGTCATCCCAGGAAGCTCTTCAATCTGTGAATTCTCTACGGACATTTTTTTCAAGCCTTCCGTCGACAAATGAAGAACATTTTCGTGCACTAGACTCAATGCATACAGTATTGGTGAACTTAACAGTTAAAAAAATGGATAAACAAACAAAAATATTGGATTATTTTGAATAAAAAGGGTTTTCAGGAATATTTCTGTGCTTATTTTCTGAATTTATCTTATTTATTTATTTTTTTAGTATTTAAACCACTATTATTAGTATTTTACAAATTAATTTCTTCTAAATATAGTAGTATGTTATGCACCTTAAACTAATAATAATAATAAAAAAAACTCATTAAATGCTCAAAATATGTGGGCCCTCGATATAACAATATGCCTCTCTACAACAATATATTTATTTGGTCCCTAAAATATTGTTGTAACGAGGTTTCACTGTATATATAAAAAAAATGGAATAAAATTAGTTCGGAAGAAATCTATCTCTCCGGCTGTTCGAATATAAGTAGACACGATAAGTACAAAACGTAGAGAACCATGTAGATAAGATTTAATATTCATTGTGTAGACACGTCACAGTTTGAACGAAATCCAGCAAATGTTGATTGTCTATCAATACTTTCAGAACCATTTAAATGCTATAATTCAAAAATTAAATGACTTAAATATATCAAATTTGATATATAGAATTTGTGCAATTTCGTCAAATTTTAGTTTTAATCGTTTAGTTTAAAAACACACACACATTTATAACACAGATCAATTTTTGAGTATTATTGACGCATGCCAGAGATTAATACTCTAATAACTAGACAAGGATTATCGCCAGATTCAATAAAAATGCTACATTTATGCCAAAAGTCAACTATTGTTCGTCAGTGCTGTGCAAGACATTTTTTTGGCAAGAGAAGTTTATGAGAGAGCATGCGAGAAGGCTTGGGGGAAACCATTCCACTGACATATGTTTATTTTGTAACATGTGGCGTGTTATTTTAATTTCCGTAGTATAAAACATTTTTTGAATGAATAAATAGATCTAGAAAACTCATCTTATTACCTCCCATGCAGCACTGCACTCAACCGAGAAAACTGTACTTAACCACTTCTTTTGAAGTTTCTGGGGGACAGTTGATCCTTTTACTGGCACCCCATTATCTAATAAGGTTTCCTGGGGGCGATGAAACAACACAGCTGTACAACAAATGACATGAAAGACAGGTGTAGTGTTACTCCGGGTGTCAAAAGGGGGAGGAGCGAAGGTGACAGTTTTTCACATATGGTTCGCAGGTGGAAGGTGCAATTAGGCACTCTTAGTTGGCATGCGTCTTTAGAAGGCACCCCGGTGGCACCGCTGAGGGATGGTTCAATTGGAGAATTTCAGATTATTTGGTTCTTGGAAGTAATTGAATGGTTAGCTCTGATTTTTACTCTTTCAGATCAATATAAGGCTAATGAATTACAGTAAATTGCAATTTTATTACAAAATTTATTTCTTTTTATAATGATTTATCGTTTATACCAAAAGTAGGGATGTGTGTGATAAAAAATATAATTTTGAATATTCAATTAAAGTCGAAATTTAATTTGTTGATTATAATATTAGTATCACTAAAAAGATAATTTTTAAAATCTATGATACAATTTAAAAATCAGCTAAATTCGAAATTTATGGATGAAAAACGTCGAAATTTTGCTTAATTTTTAATTAATTCAAATTCTAAATAAAAATTTGAAAAAAAAAAAAAAAAAAAAAGCTCTGACGCGCACATTCCCGACACCCAAGGTATATATGTGCTAAATTTGGTAGCTTTAAGTCCAACGATATAGCATGTAGAAAGCCAACACTCACACATTATTATAAGTATAGATTTTCTGTTTGTTACCTTCCCATTTTGTACTCCATAATGTGCTTGCCCTGATTGTTAAGAATAAATAATTTGTTTATTTATCTGCTATGAATAAAATGACATCGTGAAGAACCCTCATGAAGAAATGACGTTAAATCATGGAGAATAAAATTTCTTAAAAACAATACACGTATTTCGCAACCCTTTATATATTAGATACATTCACAGTCTGTTGTTTAAAAAAAGTGATCCGAATTGTTTCTTTTTCAATTCAGAAACAAAAAAAAAAATGTCTGTCTTTTTATATCGTTTGCTTACTTTTTTTTTAATGTTAATCTTTTACACGTGTCTTTTATCAACTGCCATTTAATTTATTCTAAACTAGCCGCCTTTGGCGACCAGCTGGTTCGCCATGAGTAATGCGTTCTAAATTTTTAAATTAAGTCGCATATTCATTAGCCTTGAAGTAATTCCGGGCATTGATTGGCCTGAAATTAAAAATGTTTTTTTTTTCCATGAAGCTGCCAAAATATTTAATGTTTTTTTTTAAAAAGCGAAAAAGGAAAAAAAAAAATATTGAATAAATGATTTAGATGTTGCAAAGGATTATAGAAACCTTGGCTTTGCATTTATTTTTTTTAGAAAATATCACATTTTATAATGGAAAAAAATTATTGAATTAATGATACAGATATTGCAAACGATTATAGAAATATGCCATTAAGTCGGGATTTCAATGCATATCCTGTCTAAATTCAATCAGGTTTACTATCAATAAAGAAAGATTTGTTAAATAAATGATTTAGATAATGCAAACGATTATAGAAACCTTTGCGTTGCATTTATTTTTTTTAGAAAATATCACATTTTATATTTCTTTTATTTTATCCAGTCACGTGCAAAAAGTATCATTTCTTTAGACTTAATTTACGATGATAGTATTTTTTTTTATTATTTGAACTTCCGTCATTGTTTTCTTTTCTTTTATCCGGTCACGTAATCAAAAAAACATAGTTAAAATATTTCTTTAAAAATTCATTAAAAATAAAAGTTTACCTTATAAATTAAAAAAACCGATACCGTTAGAAAGCTAATTTTTTTATCTTTAAATTGATGTAAAAATCATGTTTGTGTGATGATATTTTCGAAAGTTATAACGGAAAAACGTCGAAATTTCGCTTAAATTTTAATTAATTCAAATTCTAATTAAAAATTCGAAAAAAGGGCTCCAAGGTGCACATTCCGGACCTCCAAGGTATACATGTACCAAATTTGGTAGCTGTGGGTCCAACGGTCTGGCCTGTAGAGCGCCAACACACACACGCACACAAACACACACATTGAGCTTTATTATAAGTATAGATGTTCTCGGCCTTTAATACTTTTTTGTTTGTTTGTTTGAATACGATATAGAGAAGGAATTGAAAAGTGTTATCCAAACGTATTTTAATTAAATATTAATCTGGTAAGCAATTTACATGTTTTTAAATTTTTTTCAACTAATGCTTGCGATTTAAGTCTAATAGAATACCAGACAAAACTAATGCACAGTAAAATAATTATTTGGAAAGGATGCAGATAAAATTGATTTATCGAGTATCAAAATAAAAGGAATTTCCATTAAATTTCTTCTCAAATGTTTACTTAATTCTCAATCAACATTTGACAAAAGCTTCATGTAAGTAATGGTCTTTCTAAAAAAAACTTATGGGGGGGAAGGGAAGATTGAAGTAGTTTATAGAATCTATTTTGATAACGGACAATGCAAAAGCTTTCACTCCCACTACGTTTTAATAAAGTTTCTAGTTTTTAAAAATAAATATAGATAGATAGGGAATTTAATTTTTATTAAAAATGGCATTATCATTTAAAAAGTGTTTTAATAGAAGAAGGGGTTCAAAATTACAATAATTCGTAAAGTTTCTGGGTAGCGAAGTGAAAAGATTTCCATCGCGATGCCTAAGAAAAAACATTGTTTAATTTGAAACTGAAAAAATAATGACATTAATTAGAATTAAAGCGAGGGACAAACGAGTGCACACCATACCGTATTTTAGAAAAGATTAGAAATAATTGATGGAAATTTAAAAATTTATTAAATTAGCAACACAGTAAGAGGTGACTTGTCTTCATTTAAATGATTGAAAACGCAACTTAAGGTCTTAAGGCCTTATCACACGGCAAAATATCTTCGGCGCTTTCCGTCAGCAAAGGACAAGGAAAGTGACGTCACTTGTGTGACGTCACTTCAAAGTTTCACATGATTGGTTGAATTTCGTTCGCGGACAATATTTCCGATAACATTTTCGAACTTGTTCGGATAAGTTGTCGATTATGAAACTTGCTTGACCGGTTTTTGAGGGTAGAAACGGAAAAGTGCTGGCGACATTTCACCGTGTGATAAGGCCTTTATAATTAAGACCTTTAAGGTGAAATTTCGTCAGCACTTTTCCGTTTTTACCTTCAAAAACCGGTCAAGCAAGTTTCATAATCGACAACTTTTTCTAACCAGCTAGAAAATGCCGTCGGAAATATTGTCCGCAAACAAAATTCAACCAATCATGTAAAACTTTGAAGTGACGTCACACAAGTGACGTCACTTTCGTTGTCGTTTGCTGACGGTCGTTGTCGTTTGCTGTCGTTGAATATCCGTTCGTTAAGTTATTAGAATAGTAGAAAATACGAACCTTTGATTTTTTGATGTTTTATACAAACGTCGACAGCTCTTAGTCTTAATAGATAGATAAAAACAAATACATTTTCATAAAGTTGATAAATGTTTTTTAAAATATTTAAAATAGATCATATTAATCATTAATAGATCATGCTAATTTAGTTAAAAGAATGTGTTGAAATGAGAAACTAAGTCGTCCAGATTATAAAAAGAGAGTGCCAAAATAAGCATTGATTAGGGTGCTAGGATTGTAAAATGTCTTAATCCACTCAGCAAAGAACCCTTGGCAACGGCAACATTGAGATATTTCGGAATTCTGCGATGAAACAAAGTGGTCACGAGAACTTCCACATCATAATTAGGAATAGTTACTTTCATTTGTAAGTTTAGAGAAAGATTAAAATTAATTGAACTAGTTCGAACTAGCGCATAACGTTCTAACGTCATAATTAATAAGGTATAATTGGTATAATTGTTAAATTAGAACTTTTGATATACTTATTCGTATAAAATAATATTTAGATTATTTATGGGGCAAATATAACTTTAATGGAATTACGTTGCATGTGCCTTTTACTGTGGGGGCTGATTTAATCATTTAGAATGATTTATTTTCGAAAAAGTCCAAAAATCCATCTTAACTATCTGACGAAAAAGGAATAATTTTGAGATTTTAGTCCAATAGATAGGTAACAGAGTTTTTGAATTCTCAGCCTTTTTACAGCTGGGATATTAATATTTATTAATATGTACGTAACATTAACATATATATGTTAAGGCTTAGGGATGCAATCGGCAAAGAACCCTACATGAAGTGGCGTAACATTGCAAGAAAATCTTAATTGCTAACATAACCTTTTGTGGATTCGTGATCTCAATAAAATACATAATCCATAGTTCCAGATAGCAGAGGACATTTCTTTCTTCGTTTTTTCTGTCTGAAGTTATGACTAATGTTCCACTTCAGAACCCATGAAGAATCAGTTAAACATCAAATAAATCTCACTAAAGTCATTCCTTTGTTGTTAAGTGCAGTAAAGCTAAAGAAAGAAGGGAGGCAAGGGAAAAAAAAAGGGTCCCGAAGAACTCTCATTCTAAGTTTCATTAAGAATGTGTCGCCTTCATTCTCCTCTATTATCAATTGAGAGGGGTTCCTTGCGGGTTGTGAAAAGGTCACGTGTCTTTCGAATCCCTTTAAATGCTATGAATTCTAATCTTATCAGCTATTTCTCTGTGACTCACTTTTTAAGGAAGAGAACTCTTTCACTTACTTATCCGAAGATAAAAGAAAGTGGCAAAAAATTCCAGCTTTTCATCGCCAAGTTGAAACAAATCTGCCAGACAGTTCATCAACGATGTTACTGCTGTAGTATCTCTGTCATGCGGTTTTGGCGGAAACTTTGGCAACATATAATTTCCTTGCAAAGAAGACTGGATTCGTTCAATTACAAAAAGAGATCTCCAAGTCTTTTTACTGAGAGGCATTTTTACGACAGATTTTGCTATCTTTATGACAGGGAAAATTTTCTTTATGTAGGCTCTCTAATTAGATAATTTTGCTAGCCATCTGGATTGGGTCTTTTGGATTATTTTTCGGCCCATTTCGGATGATATTTTACAGTTAGTTTGGATGGGTATACGGTTTTCTTTAACGAGAAGAAATTCTGAAAGAGCAAATAAATTGTTAAAGAAACACAGAAGAAAAGAATGTAAACTTTATATTCTGACAGAATTTTCTCATCCTGTAGTTCAGAGGTGTCCAAACTTTTCGCGGCCCGGGCCGGATCGAAATTAGATCCATGTTACACGGGCCACATGTATATACAAATTGAAAAATATCATTATGAATAAAGTAGCATTAAATACTATTAATTAATACTATTTTATTATAACTTGAAAATACAAAATACTAATCAAATAAAGTATAATTATATAATTATCTATACTTATAATAAAGCTCAATGTGTGTGTGTGTGTGTGTGTGTTGGCGCTCTACAGGCCAGAC
This sequence comes from Argiope trifasciata, assembly GCA_026543055.1. Lineage (NCBI taxonomy): Eukaryota > Metazoa > Arthropoda > Arachnida > Araneae > Araneidae > Argiope > Argiope trifasciata. The sequence goes on from JAPMOQ010052130.1 coordinate 28,438, forward strand.
CGTTGGACCTACAGCTACCAAATTTGGTACATGTATACCTTGGAGGTCCAGAATGTGCACCTCGGAGCCCTTTTTTCGAATTTTTAATTAGAATTTGAATTAATTAAAATTTAAGCGAAATTTCGACGTTTTTCCGCTATAACTTCCGAAAATAGAATCGCATAAACATGATTTTTACATCAATTTAAAGATTAAAAAATTAGTTTTCTAACGGTATCAGTTTTTTTAATTTATAAAGTAAACTTCTATTTTTAACGAATTTTTAAAGAAATATTTTAACCATGTTTTTTTAGCACGTAACTAGATAAAATAAAAGAATGCCGGAAGTTCAAATAAAAAAATTATCACCGCAAAATAAATCTACAGAAATGCAACTTTCAGCACGTGACTGGATAAAATAAAATAAATATAAATGAGATATTTTCTTTAAAAAATAAATGCAAAGCAAAGGTTTCTACAATCGTTTGCAATATCTATATCATTCTCAATAAATCTTCTTTATTTACGGTAAACCTGATTGAATTTAGACAGGATATGCAATGAAATCCCGACTTAATGGCATATTTATGTAATCGTTTGCAATATCTGTATCATTAATTAAATACTTTTTTTCCCTTTCTCGCTTTCTTTAAAAAAACATATTTCATATTTTGGCAACATCATCGAAATTTTTTTTAATATTTAGGGAGCATAACCGATGGTTAAAACTGACTGATTTATAAAAGTAAAGAATATTATTAGGAAAAGGTGTACTTTTAGAACTTTCCGTCCACCATCTTAAAGAAAATATTAATTTAAGGTCAATCAATGCCCGGAATTACTTCAAGGCTAATGAATATGTGATTTAATTGAAAATTTTAGAACGCTTTACTCATGGCGAACCAGCTGGTCGCCAAAGGCGGCTAGTTTTATATAAATTGAAATATATTCATGCAACTTCTAATGCGAATGAAGAAACTTTTTTTTTTTTGTTGTTGTTGTTGAAGAATGTCTTTATAGTTGGGATCAAAATTTGTTACACCAATCATAAGCAATGACTGCAAATGATCATCAGATAAATTTGCTCTATATTTTGATTTGAGATACTTCATTCGAGAAAAAATTTGTTCGCACACGTAAGTAGTCCCAAACATTGAAATGAATTTACGAGCAAATTTCTTCAAATTTGGAAACTCTTTTGCATCCAAATATTTATAAAAATCTATTAAGTTTCCTTCCTTGTATTTGTCCTTGATTTGTTCGTTTGCTTGAAGATCAATAATTTCTATTTGAAGCTGGCTTGAAATTTCAGCAACGTTGCAATTAAATGGATTTTGGAACAGCCGAATTTCTTTTGAATTCATGTCCAAATCAGAAAATTGCTTTTGAAATTTTTCTTTTAAATCTTTTAATTTATTTATTATTATTATTATTATTATTTTTTTTTTTGCTTGATCTTTACTGCAAATGCAATTGGAAATTTTTCTTCAGTTTTTTCCCTTCGCGGGCCGGATAAAATCACTTGGCGGGCCGGGTTTGGCCCGCGGGCCGTAGTTTGGACACGTCTGCTGTAGTTTATTTAAAAGCCTATTTTCGAATTCGGTATCCTTTTAGAATTCTGATTCGTTTTTGCAGATATCCATGCAATAAGTTCAAATTATTAGCGTTTTTAAATTATTATTATTATTATTATTTTTTTTTTTGCCTCAATAAATTTAACCTTTAAAACCACTTCTAAATTTTGAATGCACGTGTTCGCCAATTATGAAATTTAAAAGATGGATGATCGGATATTTACTTTTTTTATAATGCTTTAGTGCCATGGGATTTATCACCATTAAAAAAATTTATGTATAAATTGTGCAGAACGTATGGAGGACAATTAAAATAACACTGCTTTAATGCATGATAATTTCTCAGAATTATAAATATAAGGTTATATTTGTACGACTTAAATAAAATTAAGTATAATCAACATTTCCGACGAATCAGCTGGAAATACAATAAAAAATAAAAAACTCTAGAGTTACGAGTTACCAAAATGGATTATGTATAATTATTACTATCGTATAAAAGCGAGCGATTTTAGAGCACTCTATCAGTAGTCTCAAAAAATAAACGCTAATCAGTGGCCGGAATGTTTCCCAAAACTATATCAAATAATTACAAATTATCAGAACTCAAAGAGTTATAAACATGTTAATTGTTCTAAACTTGCAATGTTCAAAACATCCTAATCCTGTCAAATTTGATAGCAGAAGAAAACATTTTATTCTTTTTTTTATTTTTTTTTATTCTTTTTTTTAATTTTATTTTTATTTGAAATTATCAAGAATATTTCTCAGAATATGATTCCTTAGGACCAAAATATTATATAAAATTTGGATTTCATAATTTTTTGAAATATATTTATTGACTGAAATGAAACAAAATAATATTATTTATGTCATTTAAAACCTTTAGAAAGCAAAAAAAAAAACTGAATTTTATAATGAGTCAGAGATTTTTTTGAATAAGTCTTTGAAATTTTGATAGGTTAAAAAAATTATTCTGGAATGCTCATAAGACTTCAATGTTGTTACTCATATTTTTCAAAAAACATGCTTAGTTTAAGCAAAAAATGGATTTTGCATTAATTGAATTTTAATCATTTCTACTTTAATTTAAAGTTAACATTTTACAAACTTACAGAAAATTAGATGGATATATATGGTTCAATGAGGGAAACAGCTTAATGTCTCTATAATATTAGTCATATGGCAAATAGAATTTGGAGCTTAAAAATATTTTGGGAAGCAGTTATTAAATGACCAATTTACATAGAATATTTAACTGAATATTTTAGCAAGTATTAGCCACAACGAAACAGTTGGTCATTTCGTACATACAATGAGTAGAGTTTATGTAGGAGATATATATAT
>JAPMOQ010052130.1:31737-130749 GCA_026543055.1 Argiope trifasciata
GAACGACAATGTATATATATATATGTTGGCTCTCTATAAGACAGGCAGTTGATATTACAAAATTTGACAAAAATATATCTCAGAGTGTAGAAATTTGCGCCTTGGAGTGATTTGTGTGAAATTTTTTATTGGAATTTAAGTTAATCAAAAGTTAAATGAGATTTTGGCCTTTTTCTTGATAAACTTCAGAAAATATTGTTGCAGTATTTTAAAATCATTTAAAAATATCTTTTTAACGAATTGTTCGACATTTTACTGAATGTTCTCTCTTTCACTATATATATATATATATAATTATTCCAGCACGAGCTCTAGAAAAATTCCCTTTTCTCTGTTTTCTCACGCCATGAGCAAAGGGAAGATAATTCCAGAATACATTGCGAGGGTTTCGAAGATACTTAACATTATTTTTCCTATATCAACAAAACCCCTACCGAAATCTCGTAACAAAAACCACTAAAGGGGAAAAAAAATCTAAAAAAAAAATCTATTAATTTGCACTAGTATCGCATTATGAATTGAAATCTTTTTATCGTAGCTTTTTCCTTGTGCAAACTATGTCCCAAAATTGAAATAAATCGGAGTTAAAATTTTAAAAGTTTCTTCTTTTCGATCACTCATTTTAGATACACATACATACATACACATACACATGCGCCCACGCATGTACACACACAAACAAACAATGTATAATATTGTTGAGAAGGAATGATTAAATCGTATTTCATTGCATGATTTTCTACCATCGTCGGAAACTAAAAGGGGGGTTAGCACTAATATCTATAGTTTGTATGAGAAATAAGAAAGTGAGGTAACAATATTGCTAAAATTGTGTTTTTGATAACATCATAAGTCTTAAATCTAGTTCTATTAGGATGGTTCATGTACACAATAAAAAACGTTTAAATATATTAAAACAAACACGGGTTTTAAAGCTCCTCACAAACTGATGCCGAAAAATAGATTCTTTGTGGGGTCATGAGCATTGAATTTGGAATAAGAGATTTAATGAAGAATTATATACAATCAATATTCGTGAAGAATTAACCAGTCACCAAAGATTAGCTAGCATGGTAATTTTAGTGCATATCCTAAATCTCTGAAGAATTAAAGATAGGAGAAAAGATGACTCTCTTCGAAGATCGGATCTTCGGTTCACTGACGGCTTCGTTACCCAGCACCCCCATCTTCCCACGCACCAAAAGGGGTCTCATTTAGGGACAGGGGTCAAAAAGTCAGCCAAACCATCCCTTTCTAAGCCCTCTCTGCTATTCCAGATCTGTTCATTAAATTTAATCCGCCGACGCGGCGCATATTTTTCTGTTCAAAATAAGGAAAGACTGATAGTTGGCAGATTTCTGCGATCTCTAAAGATTGTGAGAAATGCTTCCCCCCCCCCCAGGAAAAAAAGAAACCTTTAATCTCTGACGGTTTCTTCCTTTTTATTCTGACTCCTTTATGAATGAATATATATAGTAAGGATGAATGAATGAAGAAAGTGATCGCCATTTCAGTTATGTTATAATCCTTGCCGTCAAGGCCAAGACACGTTTCTTTTCAGGGTAAGCGTATAAGAAAGAGGTCGTTGACATTGGCAAACGGGATAACGTACATATTTAGCAATTTTTAAGAATTAATAAATGAACAAAAATGACCGCTTTAAGGTTGAGGAGATTGAATCTAGATTGATTTGATTTTTGGATCATTTTTAGAGATCAAGTTTATTCAGAGGCATAACAGTTAGGAGGCAGGAGGGGATATAGCAGGGTTATCGAAAAGGTGAAGTATGCACTTGTAATCTCTTCTTCTTTTAAAAGAGGGGGGAAGATAAGTGCAGTATTTAAAAAAAAGGATAATTGTGTATTTTTATTTGATTTAAAATAACAGTGTGCTCGAACTTATTCAAATTAAATCATATTATTTTTGAATTTTAGAATGTCTTCTAATTTCCTTGTAAATCAGTATGATTAAATTTTAGATTTCTTAAAAGGATATTATCTGTTGTAATGGTTCTCATGAACTCAGCTTCAGAAAAATTCTTTAATGTCTTCTTCATCCGACATGATCCTTAAAACCCAAAATTGTGTTCTTATATGTGTGTATAATATCTTGTTTGTGTTTCCTTGTAAGAACAATAACTACAGTAGTTTAATTGGATATTTATTGACTAGATATATGTTATAAGAAGTGTAAAACTCTCGGACGAATTCGTAGATAGGTCATCTAATTCAAAGGTGTTGTGGCTACAGCGGACGTGGCCAGAGCGGACACATTAGATTTCGTGGTCAGAGAGGACACCTCGAAACTCATCGTGGTTAGAGCGGACACATTTTCCCCCCGTCTTAGAACAGATAAAGGGTGCATATAAATAAGTAAATAAATCTCTTTCACGTGGGATAACGGGTTTTTTTTACAGAAGTTTTCTGTTTTTGCACTCGATTATCGAATTACAAGGATAAATACATTTTTGCCACTAAAGTTTAATTATTTATTTTAAATTGTTAACTTAACTATTAACTATTATATCCTTTCCTTCTGATCATATCCTTTCTGATATAATTCTGAAAGTTCTTCTTGAAATATCTGGGGAACGGGAACTGATGTTTCTTCTCGGACTCTTTTTCTGCAAGTCTCTAACTTCCTTTTAACTTTGATCTCAGCAACATTGGGCACGCAGGAATGTTCAGTTTTCTTCAATACTTCGTATTGAAAATTTGTCTTTACATTTCCTTTACAACCATGTATCGTTTCTTTCACACATACCCAACTCATTCCTAATTTATTTTTTCGGTCAAAGCGGTGTGGGTAATCATCTACAACTAAACATTCTTTTCCTTTTTTTGTGGAGAGTAATTTTGTTGAAATGTCTATGGGTCCCATCACAGATTTTTTCGACGATATAAAACGACATACACACTTCATAAGGATGACGCATCTACTGAAAAAATGAGAAAGGCCTTCTCTCTCAAAAGTATCGGCTATCTCTACAGCAGGTGCAAACCTCGAAACTACACAATAGATGACATGTGACTGATAAGGGAAACAGCACAATAGTTGCAAGAATGTCCGCTCTGCCCACCCAGCTCCCCTTACTTGTCCGCTGTAGCCACTGTCCGCTCTGGCCACGTAACCAATTCAAATAGGTGGAGCCCTCTTTTGTCTGCATTGTGCCTTTATATGCAAACTTGTCGCGTTTAAAAGACGTCAGACCTTCTTTAATACCAAAGTAAATCACTGCATTATTTTCATTTGATTGTTTAATATGGTTTCACCGCTCATTCAATTTAAGCACTCCCCCCCCCCCCATCTCTTCTTTTTTTGAAAAATTCTCCTTTGTTCTTTACAAGACCATGCAATAAGATAAGAGCATACTACGATTTTACATGGCCATGTTGTGTCTACATCATACAGGGTGATAAGCGAATAAGCCCTGATTTCAAAATTAAATATCTCTACAAAAAAGATCTATAGAATTATGCTGTAAACTGTACGTTTATTAGCAAAACGGTAAAAATAGCGTACAAAAGTTAGAAAATTTAGTTACAAAAATCGTTAATAGATAGGCGCTCTACGCTGAAAACTTTTTCTCTGAAAAAAGTCTTTTTTTTAAAAAAAAAAAATAATAAAGTGATGCGATCTTTGCTATCAAAATACAATTTTTCCAAAATGCTCACCGTTCGAAACAAAGGGGTGGCGAAATCGAACAATGAAATTTGACATCACGTCTTGCAATGTATCAACGGAAATGGAATCACATGCAACACCAATCAACGATTCAAGCTCAACTAGAGTGGCGGGATTGTTTCTATAAACAGTGTCTTTCAATGCTCTCCACAGAAAGAAGTCACAAGGAGTCAGATCGGGAGAATATGGAGGTCAAGCTATTCTTGTGTCAGTAAATTGGGGATAATCTAACGCAATTACTCTATTCCCAAAGTATTCATGAAGAAAGCCAAAAACTTTATCTGTTCGATGTACTCGAGCCCCATCTTGCATGAACCAGTTGTTACCTGGTCGATCCTCCTGCGCTGGTTGAATGCTGACAAATTGTTCAGAAATTGTAATGTAACGTTCAGAAGCTATTGTTTCTCACACGAAAAAGGGGCCGGTAATGCCTCCAGAGCATACCGCAGCCCATGCATGCAAAACTTCATTTTTGACGTCACACTGAAAGCGTCTATAGGCATTGTGATTAGAGCGCCATCTGTTAAATATTTTCGTAACTAATTTTTTTAAACTTTTGTACAGCATTTTTACAGTTTTGCTGATAAACGTACAATTTACCGCATATCGATCTTTGTTGTAATTTAATTTTGAAATCAGGGCTTATTCGCTTATCACTCTGTAGGAGAAATATAGGCTACTTTTCGTCATCTACATACAGGGTGGGTATACCAGTCCACTTTATTCATAAAGTCAAAACGCTTCTATAGGGCAGATTGAAAGATAAGTCGAAGATGTAAGTTTAAGTAATTCATTCGCTCATTGGACGCACTCAAAATCTCCTCAGCATTGGGATTCTCTAATCATTTTGGTAGAATTAAGCAACGTTTCTACGACCTGCGATCTTTAAACAACCCTGTGGCCAGATTTGGTCATAAATTTGCCAACTTACCATTGCCAGTGGATTTTGATGCGGAGATACCCAAAAATTGTCGGTAAAATGAACAGATATCAAAGAATCATGGAAAATCACAAGAGGGCAAGATGAGCCAGATTCAAGGCACTGGTTGACGGAATGCGGCTTCAAATGCCTTTCGACTGGGCATAAACATCAACATGCTAAGCTCATTTGTAACTGTATTCGCTTACACCGAATGGTGTGGTCATGTTGAGTTAATATAAAAGTATAATGCATTAATATAAAATTAAAGCAAAATTTAGTAATTAATTAAATCAAACTGAATAATAAATGAAGCAAATGGAATAATTATTATAAAGCAATTGTATAATAATTGTATTGAGGCCGCGGTAGCCTGGTTGGTAGAGCGTCAATCTCGTAACCGAAAGGTCACGGTTCTGTCCTCGTCTCGGCCAAAGACCGCCGTATTGGCTAATGGCAGTTGGGGCACGTTAAATATGTCGAGACTGCAAAGTCCTCCAAGTTCCCAAAACAAAACGATACCTCTGGGGGTACTGAACCAGGGATGAGTCGGTCTCTGATTTGGATCTGAATTCCGACTTGCTGATGGATGAATGAGTGTATGAATGAATTTGACCACCCCCTAAAAAGGGTTGTGTCGTGTGTGTGAGCTAGTTGTCGGACTTCTGCCCTCTGGTTGCTTAGGAGTCTTTACCCTCAGAAGCTACCGCACCCCCTTTCCGTGAAGAACACGACAACAACAACAACAATAATTGTATTAAAGCAAAAGCACAATGCATTATACAAAGAATTGATATAAAATCCATGCTATTGTGAATCATTTCACTATTTGTTTGTGATTGCTGGATTTTTAAAAATATTCCCGATATGACATGTGAGTACGTTGGTTATTTTTTTGAATCATTTTTTTTACGCATGAAAAAATGTCTAAAGTCCATATGATCATATAAGCAGAAATCAAAACATTTTCCAGAGAACTGCTTTTTTGATTGTGAAATTTTGTAATTTACATGAATGTGTTCTGACTTATGATCCTTTACTATCCCGAAGTCTTTTTTTTGTCGTGTCCGTGTTTCCACGGAAAGGGGGAGCAGTAGCTTCTGAGGGTAAAGACCCCTGAGCACCCAGAGGGCAGAAGTCTGACTTGTAGCTCAAATGAAGGGGACACACACATTCGCTTGCACAACCCCTTTTTACAAGGGGGCACATTCACACGCTTCACAGACAGAACACAGAGTAACAACCATGCCCGAACCAGGACTCGAACACGGGACGCCCAGATCACGGGGAAGACACGCTACCCCTGTGCCAGGACGCCGGCCCAAGGACTGTTACCTGCGATTTAAGCCGAGTGAGAGCCGTTTTTTCTGTAACCCTCGCTGGAGCCAAGAGTACGACGTAGCTACTTCATGCCTCACTTTCGCTTGCACAACTCTTTTTTTACTGAGAGACGCATTCATAGACTCAAAGATAGAGCACAGAAGACAACCATGCCCGAACCGGGACTCAAACCCGGGTGACCAAACCATGGAGAAGACGGTCCGCACCAATGACAGGACGCTAGTTCAGTAATTTACAAAAATTATATAAGCAGGGAATGATTACGGTTTAAATTAATTCCAATACGTCATCATTGCTGGTTAGCAATATATGTACTATACATAATATATATGAACTATAATATAGTTCATATATATATAATATATATGAACTATATGTCATCATGCATCATAAAAGAGGGGAAATATTATGACACCATCAAAGGCATACGGGACAGTTCCCCATACTCCCACAATAAGCCCTCCCCCACAAAAAAAAAATGCCAGACTGCATTTAAAATTCAATGGTACTTTGAATTAAGGCTAAGGTGTTTTTAGCTTTAAATAGCATTTTGAATTAAGAAATAAAAAATACCATATACAAGTTTTATGCACAGTTCTTCCTTATTGAAGTAGTGAAGCAGAGCGGGGGGAGGCATTGCTAAAAAAGCCCCAACATATTTTTTTAGCATTGCTAAAAAATATATATAGATATTTTTTAATTTTTTAAGTACAAAGAATTATTTTTATGCAATAATTTTTTGAACCTACCCAGAGTAATACGCGCGACCAATAAATTAGCATTGCTAAAATATATAGTTTTTAATTTTTAAAAACACAAAACATTTCTTTTTGTAATAATATTTTTTGAATCTATCCAGGATAAATTGCGCGACCAGTAAATTATCATTGTTAAAAAATATATTTTTTAATTAAAAAAAATACAAAAAATTGTTTTTGTATAATAAATCTTTTGAATCTATCCAGGGTAAATTGCACAACCAATAAATTAGCATTGCTAATATATATATTTTTTAAGTTAAAAAAATACAAAACATTACTTTTTGTAATAATTTTTTTGAATCTATCCAGGATAAATTGAGTGAACAATAAATTATCATTGTTAAAAAATATGTTTTTTAATTAAAAAAATACAAAAAATTGTTTTTGTGTAATAATTCTTTTGAGTCTATCCAGGGTAAATTGCACAACCAATAAATTAGCATTGCTAAAATATTTATTTTTTAATTTTAAAAAATACAAAACATTACTTTTTATAATAATTTTTTTGAATCTATCCAGGATAAATTGAGCGACCAATAAATTATCATTGTTAAAAAATATGTTTTTTAATTAAAAAAAAAAATACAAAAATTTATTTTTGTGTAATAATTTTTTTGAATTTATCCAGGGTAAATTGCACAACCAAATAAATTAGCATTGCTAAAAATATATATAATTTTTTTAATTTTAAAAAATACAAAAAGTTATCTTTGTGTAATAAGTTTTCTAAATCTATCCAGGGTAAACTGAGCGACCAATAAATTAGCATTGCTGAAAATATATATAATTTTTTAATTTAAAAAAAATAGAAAAAATTATCTTTGTGTAATAATTTTTCTGGATCTATCCAGGGTAAATTGAGCGACATGTAAATTAGCAATGCTAAAATATATTTTTTAATTTTTAAAAATACGAAAAAATTATTTTTGTGTAATAATCTTTTTGAATCTATATCAGAAAAAAAACACCAAATCTTGATGTATAAATTCAAATATACATTAAATTTTTAATTAATTTAAATTTCCAAAAAAAAAAAGGTATAAAATATTTACCCATCAAAGTATTTTATGCTAAATTTGATAATTTCTTGTCAAATGTCAGCTATATGTCCTTTTCTATACAGTGTTAATAGACACACTTCCCACTTCAAATATCAAGTTTTTGTTAAATAATTGCATTTGCGTATTTTAGTTTCCCATGTTTAAGGTATCCGAAAACGTTAAAAAGAAATTTTTTAAAAAATTGGATTTTTTAAAAAACTATTTAAAACTATGGTTTTTAGATGTAGTATTGGCAACTATAATACAAAATACTGTAAATGCAAAAAATTATTTGAAACTATAATATATGTAGAGAAATAGGAAAATTTGTAGTAAATTTTAATGAAATTTAACCAAAACGGTTAACACTCTTAAACAAAACTGTAGCGCAGCAATCCTAATTTTCTTTGCACACAAGTTACTGAATATAATGATGAATGAAATGAACCAAAATCTAAGAAAAATTTTGGGATTCAAAGAAGTTATGGGTAAAAATATACGTGTATACGTATTTTTTCTGTAAATTCACAACTAAATTAACACATAAATGAAAACGTATTTCACCAACAATAACACTTTTAGCTCATTTTATTACCCATATTATTTCAAACACGCTCTGGAATTTTTGCGTAAATACGTTTTTTAGTTTTGGGGATATCATATTAAAGGTGGAGAATTTTTATGAAAATTAAAGTTTTGAAAAAATTGAAGTCAAAGACAAATTTTAATTGAAAAATCTGTGACCATAGGTGATAGATCAGATCTACCTTTTCCTAGAAAAAGAATGTTTGGGGAAGAGAAAATTCTGAACTACAAGAAATAAGGATAAAAAAATTCTACAATATGGTCCAGTGTTTTTAACGTAGTCGGATACCTTAAATACACAAATAACAGAATCGTGAAAAGTTACGTTCATCAGTGTAAAAATCAAAATCTTTCGTCTTTTTCTCAAAAGGATTTTGCAAATATTTAATATCTTTTAGTTTAAGCTTAATCAGAAACTTTTATAAACTACTAGCCGCCTTTGGCGACCAGCTGATTCGCCATCAGTAATGCGTGCTAAAATTTTCTATTAAATCACATATTCATCAGCCTTGAAGTAATTCCGGGCATTGATTGGCCTGAAATTAATATTTTCTTTAAGATGATGGACGGAAAGTTCTAAAAGAACACTTTTCTTAATAATATTCTTTAATTTTATAAATCAGTCAGTTTAATGATTGATTTAGAAGACTGATTGATGTAGCAACTTTTATTTAAAATACTAATACAAATATTTTGTAAAATATGGCTCACAGAGCAAAATATGAAGAAATCTAAAACTCATTATTCATAAATGCATTGTTTGACTCAAACTACATAAAATGTAATTATTTACTTCATTTAGATCAAATTAATAGTATTGAATAATATATATATGCTTATTAATAATATTTTACAAATTGACCATTAGACCGGAATTTAAATGCATATCCTGTATAAATAATGAAAAAAAAAATCTGTTAAAGTTTTTATTTAGCATATAACTACTAACAAAACTTCAGACTGATTTTTATTGCTAAAGGAATCCGATAATCTCGACTTTCTAATCCGATTTCAGCACTTCTGTTCCACATATCCGGTTTCGGCGCTTTTTTTTAAAAGAAATCTTGAGCGAAAGGGAGGATAGTTGTTCAGTTATTTTTATTTCTATGATTTAGAGAAAGCAGAGGGTGAATGTGGCCTGACAAACTTTCTCGCGTTCTCTTTAATAATAAAAGTGTTATAGCAGAGACGCCTCACATTGTATTTGAGTACAGTAGTTACGGAACATAAACCTTTAGTGTGAATTCAGCATTTTTTTAAACTATTATTTCATCCTTGACAAGTTATGTGTCGATTTAACTTTGGCGTACAGTTAATAATATCCAAAAATCGAATATTTAATGTATTCTCAATAGATCGAAACAAACATTTCTTTAAAAGGTACACGTGTACGCACAAAATCTCATCCAAATTTAACATATTTAACTCAGTATGCTTTTGAGATATCACATTCATGTATTTCTGAAATTACAGACCAAGAGACGGCCAATCCATTATTGGATTCGGCTCAAACTTTTACATAAGTCTACGTTATAGATGTTAAATGTGTGCTGTAACGTCTCGATCTGGTCCGATCAAATAAAGGGTAGAGTTTTAATCAAATTACTTTATTTACAGCTTTAATTTACGGAAAAAAGTACTCTTTATCATCTAGGTTAAGTGAAAAGTTCCATGTGGAACACCTCAAGCATAGTTCCTCGAAATATTTCAGAGAAACTTACGAGAACAGCTAACCGGCTGTCAAAGTCTCACGCTGGTACCGAGGTTAGCTCCAGGAATCCACCGAATTCCTCGGGTGGAATCTTCTCTCGAACGCTCGGCTTTCACCGATCTCTCCTCTCGACCTCTTCACCAAAAGAAACTCCTCGACTTTTCTCTCTCCAAAAACCTCGCATTTTCTCTCTTCCTTCAACTCCACCTCTCATCCACATTGGAGCATTTGGGCTGCCGATTCTCCAATCGTCGTTCAGCAAAACTTCATTGGTCTACGGTTGACCACAAAAGTGTTCGTGGCCCACAATGCAGGGTACACATCCGTGTCGCAGACACGATTAGTGCAAGGGTGGTTCTTTATCTGGACTCCCTCTAAAGGGTCAGATGTCCGTTCTTACAAGGAGGGTTTTCCATCTGTCCATCTGTAAGCAATTACACTGCCATAAAACGTCGCCATTGAGGAGACAAGTCTGGAAATTATGGAGCGTGTGAAAAAGAAACCACAATGGTAAGGCCGGGAAGAAGCTGAATCATTACAGTGCACTTAATTTGATTTGTCTCGCTCTCTTTTGTTGTAGTTATCACGTTATCTTATATTCGAACACTCGAACAGACAGTCTTTCTGTGAACGGATTTTGCTGAAAATTTGATAGGAATTTACAAATTTAGTGTAATGCCCGTATTCCAAATTTCAATCATTTAACTGAAAGTGTTTTGAAGTAATGCTTGTTACAGACAGACAGACAGACATTCCCCAAAAAGGTGTTTCTCGAACTCAGAGAAGTCTAAACCGGGGAGATTCCTTAAAACCTCGATTTCGAATGTTTTGACGATTACTAAACTTTCTTTATACAACGCTTACAAGACATTAAAAAAAGATTACAATTTGAAGATATTAAAATCTACTAATAATAAAGGAGCACGCTTTTACGTATGTGTGCTTTGGCATACTAAAAGCAAGACTGTTTGGCCTTGAATGATCAAATTTTTCTAATATTTAATTTCGCAATCAAAAATATGCTCCTTGGAGCAATTTAAATTTCTTTTTAATTTTGGATTTCAATTAATTAAAAATTATTTGAATATTTGTCTTGATGGCTCTTGTAAATATTAGTGTACAGGCCTAATTTTTACACCATGTTAAAATTAATTTTTTTAATCACGCGAATTTAGTCACCTTGGGAATTTTCAGAATTTTTACAATTTCCTGAAAACATCTTTTAATTTTTTTGTATCATTTCTCATATCAGTTCTTCTCATTATCGCAGTGAAATTCAAATTCTTTTTATTCTTCCAGTAATTTTTTAGTTTTGTTCCTTTCTTCCGTTATTAAATGCTAAGCAAAAAAGTTTTTACTTAACCGCTTAGCTGTTTTGCCCGAGTGCCATACGTGCATCGATTTATCGAATTTTAAGATTTGTAAGCAAAAATAAACCATTCGTAACGATTATAATTCAATATTATAATTACTTCGAATGCATATTTAAGTCAAGTATTAATTGTGTTTCCATTTGAATAGTAATAAGAAAATATTCCCAAAATAAAAGATATCATCTTATTGGATAGTAAAGAAAATAAAACGGTTAAGTGGTTAATATTTGCTTAGCACATACCAAACTTGATAGAAAATGCAGTTACATTTCCGCATTCCCCATATACAAAAATTATATGTAGTAAGAAATAGGTTACTCAAATCCATGTACTGAATTTTATTCATCTTGCTCTAAAAAGCTTTTGAATTATCGTATTCACAAACAGACAGGCAGATATAATTATAAATAAATAAATAATGTTTTCTAGACTCATGAAGATTTAAAATGTCAAACCTTTAAAATTTTCGGTTCCAATTTTTTTCTGTACACTTCGTGTACGAGAAAGTAAAAAAATATTCCGCTGGATAAGCAGCTTATTAGTTTTTATCTTTCAATCGATTTTATGTATTCATTTGCCATAGTTTATAACGTGCTTTGAAGGGAAGTTTCATGGAGTGCTTGAAGTCAAGGTTCTCAACCTCCGGACATAAGAGGTAAATAGTGTAATGGCATGGAGTTCAGTTTTAAGTTTAGTTTAGTTACATTAACGTCCCGTCTTAAAGCAACACGAGGGCTATTTTGAACCACGGTCAGATGACGAGGACGACACCTGAAGTGGCACCCCCCTCTCCACACCACACCAGCGGAAGGACGTTTGGCCTGATAGATTTAACGTGCAAGAGACCCCCTCACACGACGGATCTTCGGTGGAATCGAGTTTCGAACCTGAAACCCTCCAGTTTCGAAGCCGAGACCTTACCACCAGGCCATCGCGCCCCAGTAATGGCATGGAAGAGATTACTTAGTAAGTGGTTGCGCAAAATAAATAGATTAACTTAATAAATAACAATTAATTTTTAAAAAAATTAAAAAAAATAAGAGTGAAAAAAAGAAAAAAATTACATGAATGGATTTTGCTCAATTCGGTCCAGAGTCAAGTCGGTGGTAAAGTTATCCGGGAAATATAGGAGATAACGTAGTCACTTAGCAATTTTTGGCACTGAAGTTTCATAATGTTTAATTTCTTTAATTGCGATGTTATCACTTCCGTCGATTTTTTTTTTTCAAAGAAGGGTGTTGAGAGATCCTTGTGGAAGTCTTGAAAGATTGGAACGTTAAGGATTTTTTTTGCATGTTTTTGATCTTCATAAACCACATGTTGCTGATTTGCCTAACCGTTTATCATAATCTTTGTTTTTAACTAACACTTTATTTACAGTTTTCCAAAATTATCAAAACACTTTCACTAATCGGAACTGTACCGGAAACCAGCTGGGTAAACAAACACAGTTATTTCGAGTCGATATTTTTTCAGTGGTTAAAGCATCAACTTAACTTAGGGAAGAAATGCCAACCATAAATACCAATTCTCAGACGCAAATCTCCAAATGCTCCTTTGGTAAACTTCCTTCCCTTAAAATCTGGTAACTGATACTCAAAGCAAACTGAGATACTCAGCGTACACAGACAAGGAAGCCAAGTCCTTGTAGTTCGACGACAGGAAGCCCATCCATGACAGAGAGTTTACAAATCCGAAGACTCGTATCATGACAAGCTGGAGGATGTGCGGGGGTCTCTCAGATAAACAAAGGTCCCTCATCCCGCCTGCAATGTCAAATAGGCAAGGAACAACATCAACATGCCAATCGTTGTTCGGGCGGTTACTGAGGAATCTGAATGGGCTTTTTACAGCCCCATCATTCATGAGCCCAAGATTGTTATGACGTTCGATAAGGTCAAGGAATTAAATTCTGAGATTGGTGGATGGGAAAAGTCATAAAACTATGTATTTACCCAATATCTGTTGCAAACATGCTGTCGTCTTCGCATATCGAGCAGTTGCAGAAAGGATTTTATGGTCGTGATAACATTTTATGGTTTCTTAAGTAATGATTGATTAAAATAAGCCTATATTCAAAGAAAAAGAAAGTGTGGTGGTAAAGATCATGTAATACAGTAGAATATAGTAGTATATGTATATAGTAAAGTTATTTTTGTTGGTGAATAAATAGAAGGACATTTTGTATTAATTTTTTTTGTTATTCTAACATTTTTTTTATTTCGAAATCATATGACACTATATTTTATGATAAACATATATACATATATACACAAAACATACATATATATACAAAAATAATATAAACAACAGCGAAAAAAATGTAAGTAGATTTATAGCAATAAATAAATAAATGAAAACCGAAAGTAAAAAGCTATAAAAAAATCACCCACAACTTTAAAACGGTGAGAAAAGATTTAATGGCATATCTCTACTTATAACAAATTTGAATGTTTGTGTGTAAATATATTTAGGTAGACTGAACCATATCATATCGCTCCGTCAAGTTTGGCACATTTATATACCTTGGAGTGTGAAATTGCTTGCCTAAGTGCGATTTTTAAAAATTTTAGAATTTTAATTAATTAAAAATTAAACTGTATTTTGGAATTTTTCGGCCATAGCTTTCAAAAATATCACCGCACAAATATGAATTTTGTTCCATTTCAATATTTATACATTCATTTCTTAATCCTACCAATTTAATAAACATGAGAAATTTTCAAGATTTTTGGCAACTTTTTTACCTGCTTTTCAACAATTTTCACTGTTCTCTGAAGTTCAAAAAATTATCAATACAGTATCAGCTATTGGATCGTTCGATTTTCTACCATTGTTGAAAGCAATAAAGGAAGGATTTGGTTTATATTTATGTCGGAGAGTTTGGTCTAATATTTTAAGAGAAAGATAAAAAAACACCTGTGCTTTGATGTGATTTTTTTATAGCATTATGATGTCGCAAAATTGATCTCCAGTAGAAAATACACAATTAATTTTCCTGTACACAATAAGAAAAGTATACATAAGATAGATAAAAAAAAAATGGTTTTAATGTCTGATAATTTCGCTGAATCATAAGCATGAAAGTACGTCTATATATTTTAAACAAAATCAAATATAATCAATATTCTCATCTAATTATCTGGTTGTCAAAAGCGACTAATTATAAAACATTTTTAATCATCAGTTTTGTAAAAATTTATAGATAACCCAAGGGCAAGTGTTTTTTCTTCCTTCTAATATAATAAGAATACAGTCAGTTTTACTCTATTCACTTCTTATTATCAATCGATTACCGTTATCAAAATACATAAGTTCTAAAATGACTCCATCAAATGATATCTATTCTATTCAGAAACTAATTTTTTTCATTTTAAATTGTCATAGGATTGGCTTGATATGATAAAATTCTCCGAACTTATGTAGATAAAACATTAACATTCAGTAATTATAAATTAATTAAAACTTTAATAAGCTCTTTATTAATTAACATTTTCTCTCCAGGAAATAACTATCTACCGAATTCAGTAACTCTAGGGTCAACGGTTTGCCTTGTAGAGCGATGTATTTTGTGAGTATTTAACGCAATTTACGGAAATAATGCGTCTTAAAATGTCATTTTATTAAAAAAATTATTAAGGCAATTAAAATAAAAATTCCGTGCATTAATTTAAGGCTTAAAAAATGAAAAGTCCATCTTCTAAGATTCTTTTTAGTTGTTAGAAAAATCATGTCATTTTCCATACAAAAATCTTTCTGGAAAAAAATATTTTGTACAATAACAAGGAACTATCTCCTTCACTAAACCTGTGGAAGGAATTTGATCTACGAGTTTGTCTTTCATTAACCCCTGACCACAGGTCGGGGTTCAGAGGTTGCAGAGTTCCTGCAACACGTCTGATACGCAAAACCATGTAATGTGTAATTTTGTGTCCGTAATTGGGAAAGACCGGGAGTGTAACGAGACGCTTTTACCGGCACTCCTCTAGACAAATTTGTGTCGAAAACTGAAAATGACAAATTACTTCATTCATTACTCCTAAACCAAGGATGTTTAGCTCAGATGGTTGCGTCTTTCTAGGACTGGGGTCGAATCAAAGAGATCTTGGAGGCATTTATATATTTATATGAAAGATGATATTCTTAATAATATAGCAACAATAATTTGATCGCCGAGTCATGATTACAAATATTACAGATTATCTGCCATTGCGATAAGATAAGATTAGATTGGCTATATAATATTCAAATGCATAAACTTAATTCAATAAAGTACTTTTAAGCCTCAAATTGTGATAGATTAAAAATGCGTGAATTAAATAGTCTTATACAATTTTTATGTTTGTTTAGTGAGCAGATGGATATTCTCAATACAGTCGATTCTCATGACGCCATAATGCAGAGAAATGTAACTGCCCGAGAAAACTAACTCCTTATTACATTTTTTCGATAGTGATATAAGAGTTTCATATTTCTCATGTAAATTACAGTGATAATTAACAGAATCCTTTTTTAGCTTTCAAGAACAAAAGAAAAACAAGTGATTTAATAAATGATGAAACACTGAAAACAGTTTGAATTTATTGAATGAAATTAATTATTGAAAAGTATATAAAATTTATTTTGTAAAAATTTGTGAAATTCAGAAAGAAATTATGTTACAAATAAATTTGCATAGTTAAAAAGCTATTTGTTTGATTTTAAAGCAAAAAAAAAAAAATGCTGAATTTTTTATTGAAAAGCACCAAAATTTAATTTAATATGCAGTTAATTAAAATTCTTGTTTCCTTTTAAAAAAATTCTCCAAAATGCATATTCTCATTCTTCAAAATATATTTGTTCCAAATTTGGTTTCTCTAAGTGAAACCATCTGATTTGTAGAGTTACAATATAATATCACATTTACTTTTATTATATTATTTTATTTATTATAGTATTTTCAACTGATCTAAAAATATAAGAAAACTATATTCAGTTACGTCTATAATCAGTTACACTAATTCATCTCAAAAGTGTATTCTTGACCATTTTTAGGTTCAGCCAATGGATACGCATTTAAAAGTTTCAATACATAAATTTAATTTTAAAATTGCGCTTTTTTTCTTTTTCTTTCTTTCTTTCTTTTTTTTTTTTTTTTTTTTTTGAAAAAGTATATTAAAACATTTACTATCAGGGCCACTTTCAATTTAAGTTTCTGTTCATAGGGCCTCGATCAGAAAACCGAACTGAGTTTTTTTCCCGGTTTAATGGCGACAATGAATTCTTAAAACAGTGTATCAAAATTGGCATTGTTCACAATCCGAAGGTTCGTAAACTCCCCTCTATTCTGAATGGATTTCGTTCAAATTTTGACAGAAATCTGCAAATTTAGTATAAAATAGTAATTTAGAGTATAGAAATATACAAATTTAGTATTACACAAATTTTATGGTTTGTTTATGAGTTATTATGTTCATAGATAGGCGTAATTCCATTTACGTCTTTTCGTATGCAAGGATATATAAAATGTGAAATTTCGTCAAAACTTTAAACTCGAATTTTTTCAACAATTATAATTTTGCTTGACAACGATTCTAAAACCTTCAGTGATTTTGCGCATGCGTTGTGATGGGTTTAATTCGTCAAAATATGGTTGAGAGGAAAGATGAGAGGAGGTAATGTATACATTTAATCATAAAATAAACTCGGATTACACGCAGACTGAATAATACAGTCAGAAACCACACGACATTCGGAAAAAAATGAACAAAAAAGCATCTAATAGGACGAAAATCAAAGAATGACAACGAATTCTGGAAATGTGCTCATCCTTCCGCTTCTACCCCTTAAAGAAACAGAATCGTCGGAAAGTGGTCGTCTCAGAATACTGAAACGAATAGTAATTTTTATCTGCATTCCCAGAAATAAAAATGAATTAGTTAAAATGTTGCTACGTGTTAGTACTTGCGGACTTTTATAACATGAAATCATTTTGGAAAAGCCACGCTATAAATAAGGCTCGGGAACTGTTAACCGAGTTTTCGATTATCTGAAGAGATTACGATCACAATCAGTTCGGAACCCACAATCGAACCCCCCACCCCAGATATGCACCTCTATATCATAATGCTTGACACCATGTCTTGATTTCATGAAAGATTGAGAATCTCTAAGCAGGTTGTTCTGCCAGTTTCATCATTAAATGAAAGTAAAAATAAAATGAGCCATCGTTTATAGGTTATTCAGTTTTTATTCGTTCCACCAGTTTCAATTCGATTATAAACCATTGTAATTATAATATGCTTCATTTATGTGCAACATTTCGGCTGTTCTTCCTTTTTAAAATTCGTAAATTTTCTACATCAGTCAGTTTCTCATTCTATAAAAGCGGAAGTGGACGTCTATAAAACTTTTCCTAGAGAGTAGAGATACAGCATCCCAATTGAATATTAATTTAAACGATGATGAAGAACATGAAAATGTTATTTCACCTATGAGCCAGTACTCATCTCATTAGACTAAGCCTTTATTCCGGCTCATAGCTGAAATCCATGGGTGAAAAGTAATTCCCCACCAATTACTCATAGGGAAGGAACCATTCCATTGTTTTCCTGAACTAAAAATTACCACAAGTTTAGGATGCTAGAATTCTCTCATCATAGAGATGTTATGGACTCAATTGGGAAAATATGTTACTATTTTGCTTGTCAAAACATTAATGATAAAAAATTGCAAATAAAAGGAAGTTAGGGCTATAAATATGTTTCACTCTCTAACAATCAACATGACGGACTAAAGATTCTATTACTTACGTATAAAAAATGTATAATTAGTATTCAAGCTTTGCAATAAAGGAATGATGTGTCTCACTTTTAGAATAAATGTTTATCTCAACAATTTAAATATCGTTTACAAAACTTGCACTGTTATACAGGGAGAGAGAAACTTACATATTTGAAAGGTCAATAAAAACAAAAGTACTTCAGTTATTGTTTTAATTCTTTTTAATTTGCGAATACAATATCCCATTTTTTTTTTTCATACAGTTTTTAAAATGTCTTCGGTTAAATGGCGACCCCCATTGCGTATACCCTGAGTAAGTCGATTTTTGAAGTTCGTGCCCACTCTTTGCAGCATATCAATTGGTATGTTGGCAATGGCGTGGCGAATGTTGTTCTTGAGGTGAGCTATTGTCCGTGGTCGATCGACATAAATCAGAGATTTCAAAGTGAGCCTCGTCACTGAAAAAAACGACCACGTCTTCAGGCAGGTTGTCAAGCAGCATTTCACATGCATTTTGACGGGCAACAAAATTGCGTTCAGTTAATTCTTCACAACAATCAATTTATAGGGATAAAATTGAAGGTCTTGATAGAGAATTCGTCGAAGAGTGGTGTCAGAAATTCCCACAGCAGCTGTGTGTTTGCGAACCGAACACAGAACTACTGTCTCATTCTTTTGACATTTTCCGGAGTTCTGGTGGTTCGTTGATGTCCAGGTTTAGCGACAATTCCACACTCCCGATACAACAGAATCGAACTATGGCCAGGAACGGGTCTGTGAGGAGGAATTTCAAAGCGAGAGTGGAATGCACGTTGCATAGCAACAAGTGAGCAACCGTTAGAAAAGAAGCTCTCGACGGCGAAGGCCCGCTGTTCTTTAGACCATAGCATGATGGCAACTGAATAGAGGGAGAAACAAACTTGGGGACTTCCCCCTCCAGTAAAACCACCTATCACCCCTCTACCTACCCAACCCACCACTCGAGTTTTTTCAAATCAGTAAGTTTCTCTGGCGCACCTTGTATATGAATTAAATTTGCAACAATCAAAGTTATTAAAATTTCTATTGCACATCTTTTCATACATTCAATGTGTTGCGCCAGTTCGCATAAAGATGTCTAAATAGTGCTTTGCAGAAAAATGGGGTTCCATTTTACTAGTAAATTTTAAAATGTTTGAGTGAGAAATCCACCCAAATATTTTTTAAACCATTGGCTTTTATACTTGTATTTAGCATTTTTAATCTATGTTCATGTATGAGTTTTTTACATGGATTCATTGTTTTGCATCAGTGTTTCATTTAAATTTATTAATATTGTACATTCTTCAACTTTTTATATAAATACTTTTTTATTTTAACATGTCTGCTATTACTGTCTGTTCTATGGCTTATAAAAATACAACTGAATTTTTTTGTTAATGAATGCAGGGCATACATTTAAAAAAAATTTCTTGTTCTCCTCCTTGGATGGCCCATGATATATTTCTGCCCCTTCATAATATTTAGTTATAAAAAGTGAAAAAAACCAAATATATTTATTTATTTTTGAATTATGAAAATACAAGCCAACAGAAAGTCAACCCCTTGACAGATTTGGTTTTTAATTCGATGCATATTACCAATTTAATTGCTAAATCTGTTTACTAACTTCTATTTATCCAACCCACTTTCTTTTACATTTATCATGTTATAAGGACAACTAGATTTCCTTAGAACAAATATCACCAGTCTAATTCACATCATTTTTGAGTTATCTTGTCACAGACAGATGTTACATCAAAATTAGAGTTCTTGAATTTGGGGAAGTGGTCTCAAATATGGAGATTGCTCAAAATCACAAGTTCGAATTTTTTAATGATTGCAATACATCGACTATACTTCATATTAAAGAATGTAAAACAATTCTGCATGCACAGACATCTTTCCAAACAATTTGTATTGCAACTAAGTTTAAACCTGTACCAGTCATAAATTTTTTTTCAAATGAATTTATCAATGTTTGTTTAGTTCATATTCAAGTTTAGTATATTGAATGACATAAAGTAAGGAATAATACTAACAGAATTGGTCATGATGTCAATTTCAGACATTACTGAATATAACAGTTAAAAATAAATTTATGTAAGATACAATTAGGAATTATTTTATGAAATAGTTTTTATTTTTATTATTATATTGTTGAAACTGCTTGCAATCAGATGATTTAGTAAAAGAAATAATCACATATTTGCTCTATGCTACAGAATATTCCTGCTTGCGAATTTGGTTTCTTTTCTACTTACGAGATATTCATTTTAAATAAGCATTCAAACATCTTCAACAGTTAACAGATAATTAGGATACTGGAACAAAAGTATTAATTTTTGGTACCAAGTCATAAATTTTGAATCATATTTCTCATAAAAATCAATATCTATGCATTGTAATACATTAAAAATTAAAAGTAGAAACAAGAAAAACCAATTGTGACGACAAAAATGTTACTAATGAGAAGCATTTATATAATACTTCTTAACTTGTATAAGAGCCCCGACTAGATACATTATATATTTTAAAATTATTTATAGACTAATATGAAAGAAATATTTTGGTTTCAGCAAATACTGACTTTAATGAATTTCAAAATTCAAAAGAACTCTGTCCTAAAAAAAAAAAAAAAAGCTAACTTTTCAGAAATTTTGAATTAGTTTAGACTCAAAACAGACAGACAAAATCGCAATAATATTTTTCAAAGAAAATTTCATCTATATTGTTCATTATACATGTACTTACTTTTTAAAGTGAGGATGGTGAAATATTTTTTGTCAGTAATTCATGCAAGTTAGTTCATAATGCTTTGTTCATGACAGCTCATTTTTAAAATTTACATTTATTTTAATTATTGTCATCCATTTTCTTTATTTCTGATCAAGCTACTTTTTTTCTCTTTTTTAACACAAAGCAATAATAGGACATTTTTAAAAATATGGGGAGGAAATGTGATGTCAAAACAAACAAGAAACAGGAAAATTCAGATTATAGATCAACACAATAAGTTTATTACATATACATATATTTATATAAGCATCACAGGGCATAAAAGAAGATTCAGCACGTGAATTATGAGAGAATTTAGTCATGTACCGGGAGCAGAAGGAAACTGGTGTAAAGCAGTTTTCACCCTGTAAACAAAAATGAAAATTTAATTAGCCTCATAAGCATAAAAATTTGAATTGATTCATGAGCATATACAATAAATAAATACAATATAAAATAGTTTGTACAATGCATATTATTTAAAATTTAATCAAATTGTTTTTCACAAACTTTTGATCTTTGTAAATTTTAAGAAAATATTAAACCAATAAAATAATACTGATTATGCCAATTACCATATCTATACTCATAATAAAGCTCAATGTGTGTGTGTTGGTGCTCTACAGACCAGACCGTTGGACCTACAGCTACCAAATTTGGTACATGTATACCTTGGAGGTCTGGAATGTGCACCTCGGAGCCCTTTTTTCCAATTTTTAATTAGAATTTGAATAAATTAAAATTTAAGCGAAATTTCGACGATTTTCCGCTATAACTTCCGAAAATATAATCACACAAACATGATATTTACATGAATTTAAAGATGAAAAAATTAGCTTTCTAATGTTATCAGTGTTTTAATGTATAACTCAAGTTTCTATTTTCAACGAATTTTTAAAGCAATATTTTCACCATGTTTTTCAACAATATATTTCGGACAAAACAATAAAATTTAATATTTAAATTTAATATTAAAATTTAACGTCAAGGGGGAAAAATTAGGTTTTATCAGCATGTTGCCATCCTATTGACAGAAGTTCAAACTAAAAAAAACAACTATCATTGCAAATTAAATCTAAAGAAATGCAACTTTTAGCACGTGACTGGATAAAATAAGAGAAATATAATATGTGACATTTTCTAAAATAAATAATGAACGAGCAAAGGGAAAAAATAGCTTTTATTAGCTCTGTTGAAATCATACTGACAGAAGTTCAAATTAAAAAATAAATTAACTATGACTGCAAATTTAATCAAAAAAAAAAAAAAAAGTAACATTCACCATGTGATTGGATGAAATTAAATAAATATTAAATGTTACGTTTTCTAAAAAAGAAATACAAGACAAAGGTTTCTATGATCGTTTGCAACATCTATATCATTAATTTAGTAAATCAGTGTTACGTGACTTTCGAAGTTTAAATATATCTGGCAGAGAAATTATAAAGAGAGCAAGGCACTTAAGTATTTAATTGAAAATTTTAGACCCCATTACTCTTGGCAAACCAGCTGGTCGCCAAAGGCGTCTAGTTATAAATAAATCATAAAATAGCAAATAAATATTTGAAATATAATAAAAACATAGTTTTAAATTCTTACAAAAGGAAATACGGATATAATTTTTATCATATTCATCCCTTTTTTCTTTTTTTAAAAATTGGTTTTAAAAGAATAAAAGCCTTTCTGAAAATTTATATTTTGCAAAAAAGAAAAAAAGTAGCTGATGAATTACATAATGCAATTTCTAAATATCTAATGGCAACAGCAAGATCTATATGCAAATTTAAATATCCTCAATTTTAAATAAAAATTTAGTTACAAAGTATATTGATAGCTGTTATTTAAAAACTAAATTCTATTTAAGATTAACTAAGCAGTTCTAATCCAACTCAAAGTTAGTTTTTCTTTAATTTTCAGAGTCCACAAAAAATATTTAAAACTTGAAGTACAACTAAGAAGTTCAAAATGTATTTACCTATCAAACAGAGTAGTATCAGTTGTATTTAATAACTGCTGTAGAATTTGCTGAACTCCAAGCTCTTTCAGTTTTAACTGCCTCTCCATAGAACCTACAAAGATATTTATAATACATTTCAATGAAGAGACTGAAGCAAATCTGAAACTTTGAGTATTTAATGAAATATTTATAAATATTAATCATACCATCTTCTTCCTTCCATAATAAATTAGAAATGCAGAATGTGGCAGCAATTTGCAGTTTCACATTTGAATGCAACTAGAGAATTATAATAAAAAATAAGAGTACTTCCCAATTTTCAATAATGCATTAAACAAATTTCTATAATAATAATAATAAATTCAAAATTTTAAACTAATTTAGATTTTTTTTGGCTTTTAATAATGCACTAAAAATATATATTTAAAAATAGGCAAGAATACAATATCACATACACATAGATATTCAAAACAAAATATAATCTAAATTCTGACTTGCGGATGGATGAATGATTTCGACCGCCCCCCTAAAAAGGGTTGTGTCATGTGTGTTCGAGCAAAGTCATACTTTCACCTTAACGGTGCTCGTTAACAATGAAAGGCGCACACCTCTGCCTTAATTCGAAAGAGCTCCGCTCATTCGTGCTTGGTATGACCAAGTGGAATTAGAACTACTACCACCACAAAATATAATAAAATTCAGAACTCTTAATAAAAGTTGACCCACCAAAAAAAAAAAAATGTAGTAGGATTTTTCTTTATGAAAAAATTGTTAATTATAAAACTGGGAGATAATCAACAAACTTGGGAGAGAAAGAAAAAGAAAAGAACTATGCTTGCTTAATATTCCTATGTTTGACAAACAGCCTGAATTAATAATTTTCCATAAAAAATTATGAATAAAACACTTGTGGTTTAACAGTTATAAATCTATACTTATTCTTGATTATTACAACCTGAATATCTTACAAAATGACTCATGCTAAGAACAATCAATTTATTTTGGAAGGTTAACATTTTGTTTAAAAAAAATTGTTTTTGCTTTATCTTACAAATATTATTTGAATAAAATAAATGATATATACATGCTGTAGTATGCATACATGTAAACATTATACATTCATTAAGTTTTTGTTCATAAACAATATGCAAAATGTCTAATATGAAGTGCATAGTAATTTTAATTGAAATGAAATTTCATTTTTTAAAATACTGAATTCAAGATTCAGAAATTTTAATTGTATACACGTTTTATATGCATAGTAAAAGAAAAGAACATTTGTTAGTGAGATTCAGTACAGGCCATAAAAACATATCTACCATGTATATAGTAAGCTTCTTTAAGACATCCTCATTTGACATTATGAAATTTTTAGCAAAGTCTCCATCTGCAATGTTAGCCAAAATGCATAGTGCCTGCTCTTTAACTTCAATACAATGGTCTCCTTCTAGAATCAGAACAATAGACTGCATTACCTGCTTGCCATGCAGCCCCATAATGTGATCGATATGCTGAAATTCAAGACAGATGTTTTTAAGTAAGTACACATTTAAAGAAATCTACAAATAAAAATATTATATAATTTAATAATTGTTGAAAATATATACAATTTAATCATTATCGAAATTGATAATTAAAGCATGCTAATTTTAAATGCATAAAAAATATCACAAAATATTTGGATGAAATCTATTCTACACAACAGTTCATAAAAAATATAACCAGAATCGAGGAAGAGAGCTAATATAAATAAACTATCCAAATTGATTATTTTGGTTTTCTTATTTGAAATGAACTCCACCATACCATGTTTAAGGGATACAAATCATACCAGAAAATAGATTTCAAACAAATATTTTACATTAATTTTATATTTAAATATACCAGAGGCTGTCCAGGTAAATTCAATGGGTCCCACAAAAGATGTGGACATATCTAAATAAATTTAAAAAATAATCAATAAAAATTGGTATTTATCTGCAATTTTTACAAAAATATTAAAATGATGAAGAATGATAGATAGTAACAGTTATATAACAAGTATAACAATAAGACATTTAATATTTTTATTTTGCAATTGTGAAAAGTAAGAGTAAATTTTTCAAGTGATCCCAGAGTTTACTCTGGACAGATAACTGGTTTTAAGTTTCAAGACTTAATATAAATATTGAAATAAACAAAATGTTTAAAAAATGGTTTTTATAATAAATTTTTATTCCTATTCGGGTAAATACTCCTTGAGTTTTAATATAATTCAATATACCATTGCATTATAACAAAATATGAAAATTACACAAATTAGGTAAACCCTATTCAATTAAAGATAACAACTGATATCTTTTCCAAGAAATTAAAAAAAATAGTATAAAGTATATTTTACCTATAGTAAAATAATAAGTAATCTACCGTACGTTTTAGAACAATCAGCAAAATTTGTAAGCACGACAATTTTTTAATGCATTAATTTATGCATGTAAATACGAATTAATTTGTAAGCATTAGACTGTTTATTAACAGCCACAGAAAAAAAAATGCTTAGGATTTTCACGAATTCCAATCGTTAAATTTATCTTGTCACACGCATGTAAAAAGATTAAAAAAAATTGTCCCTATTTTTGGAAAATGCAAACAATTTCTATTTGGTTTGAAAGCATGATTCGAGTTGAAGTGAAATAAGTGAGTGATATAATATATTATATGTATATTTAGATCCACAAAACCAGCAATTCATTTGATATTTTAAAAAAGGGCTGGGGGGTGGTGGGGTACAAAAGCATCCAGATTTAATAACAATCGACAAAGGATTCAGAAGAATTTTCACAAACTTTACACTGATACTTGATATTTTCATAATTTTTATACTAATCCATTATTATAAATAAAAAAAAAATTAAGGGATAAAAGAAAAACAATTAATGCAAGTTTTCTTATCAAAAATGTATGCACACTTAGAATAACTTATGCATACATAATTAACAAAACATACTAATAAATGTAGCATTTTACCAGCCATCAAAAGTAATCAAATTGTTGACCAGTATTGTCAAGGTATACTCAGTGAAATCACTAAAGGTAGTATACATGGCAAGTAGCATTTGAATATGCTTTCTTTTAATAAGAGTTGATATTTTAATTAATTGTTGATATTGAATTATAAATTTTATTCCATATATATATATATATATATATTACTCCCATTAAAACTATCATCCAGTAAATGTGTGAGAAATCCTAAATATTTTAGAAATTGTATACAAAATTTGTACTTAACTATCTGTATATTGCTGACATTGAATGAAATCATGCTCAAATCTTTTAAGTTAAACGATGACAAATCTTAAAGGGTATATTACGATGACAAATCTTAAAGGGTACATTCTTAAAGGGTATATTTATTCATGAAAAAAGTATCTAAATTAAAATTTTATAAATTTACATAGAAGATTGATGAAATGTCAAATAGTAAACACAATGTACCTTTTTATGTGTTAAACTGAGGCATAAAACCATGATGCTTGCTCATATAATAGCTATTCTAAGTGTGCATGTACTTTTCTTTGGGGAGGAGGACACACATATTATAACTAATAATAATGTAAAATATCTTGATGAAAATTTTTTTCTTTCTAGACACTGAAAATATCACAACAGCAATCTTGTAAAAATTTAATTTCTGTTAAAATTAGAATATAGGGAACATTTTTTGCATTAAGAAAATGAAAAAATTAAGGAAAACATATAATTTTATAATAAGATAAATACACATTAACAAGATGTTATACAATTAATTGAAAGCCCTGAAACATATTACACATGTGTGATAAAATTTTAAGGATTAAAATTTTAATAAATCATTTTTAAAACAAAATGGAATTGTTCAATAGCTTACGGTAAAACTGAATACTAACCCAGAATCTCTTGCAGAAAAAGCTAAGACCCAGCAGATGAAATAAAGACTAATCTTTTGAATAATTAAATATTAATTTATATATACATATATAGGTAACAAGTTTGGTCTTTGGAGGATGACCTCAAGGCAATTGCAAAATGTATTGAATAGATCCTACTTAGTAAAATTTTTTTTCTTGAAATTCATTCCAAAACAGATACAATCTATTCTCAAATACACATTTTGCACCGCAATTTTCATTAAAATCTCATTTTTTTTTTCTTTTCTTCTTTAAGTGACATTTTCATTTTAAAGACAAGTATGCTATTTAAAGAGTTCATTCAGATGAAAATATGACCCAATTCTATCTAAAAAGATTATTTCAAACTGTCAAAAAATACTCCAATTCTTTCTTAATTTTTTTATAGTTTTAATGAACAATTACATACAAAAAAAAACCCCACCTTCTACAGGTTTAGTCTAATATATTTAGTAGAAAACATAAAAGCATATTTGCTATCCATAAAATAATAAGGTAGGTTTTTTTGTATCTTGATATCTTGCATCTAATTTTATTAAACTTAGATAACATAATGTAGTTGAAATCCCAGTCTTCAAGACCAATGGGTTTTTTCAGACACTAACAGCAAAAACTCACATATGTTATTTTTGTCTTAAATACATCGGAAATAATCATCAATTGACAGACCATAATAACAAGAGAATCAGAATATAATACTTTGTGTACAAAAATATAATTATAACAAGATCTAAACATCTCGTCTTTCTGTACAGCCATTGCCATATTTTAGAATATTTTAGCATATATTTTCATATAAAAACAAAGAAACCAAAAGCTTAGAATCACCTTGGTGTACAAATCCATAGCTTAAATAATTAAAAATACCAATATTCAACCAACTTTTACAAAAAAGTCTTGAGCACCGATGCACGTTTATAAATATTCCTCACTCGTGCAACCGAACTTTTTCAATTATTCATAATGCTATTTAAACCTTAACATACAACATTAAATAGCACTGAAATTTGTTTAATTATCAGAGGATGAACTGTGCTGAATGGTTAAGACATGAAAGCACTTAAGTATAACTTTTAGCAAAACACTCAATGACCATTATGAACCAAAAGGCTAATTGCAAAGCAGTAGAAAATATATCATTGTCTACTTTCTTAATTTCTAAGTGTATAAATAATTAAATTTCCATACATCTCATGGGAATAAATATCAATCCAACAATTCACATTTCGGAAATACATAATGCAAGTGATTTGCAAAAAATGCTTAAGGATACCAAACACAAATTATTCAAAAAAAAGAGAGGAAAATTTATAACAAATTAAAAAATACATGTTTTTTTGTATTTTCAGTCATTTAGAGTAGTAACAGAGAAATTTGCCATTGTTTAACTTTTGGCCTTGAAATGTAGGACAATTTTTACATACACATCTGATTTATCAAAAGACAAATAAATTTGCTGTTATAACAGTGCTATTGATAATCCAGGTCCATTTGAAACTGTTAAACAAAGATGACTGACCTCAAACATACAAGTCAAAGTATACAGTTCAATCAACAGCAAAAATACTACATATTCTGACTTTGAAGTGTGGTATGGTGGAATGCATTTTAAATGGAATAATGTAGGTACATATTTACATAGTTATTCTTCTCAAACCAACTTCATATGTATAAATAAGAACAATATTGTTTGGGCAATTTCCATTTGCTCATTTTGGATGGGAACATTAAAAGAAAAGCAACACTTTTCATCTGAATAAATTTTTTTTATCAGAAGCTACTTCCCATTTGGAACATAAATACCAAAGGAGTGCCGTAACTTTTGAGGGGGAAAAACAAAGAGGGGGGGGGACAACAGATGTCCAAATACCATAATAATTTCTCTTTTACAGCCAAACATGACAAAGGGTGAAAAATAAATCATGTATCCTCTATACTGGGATTTTTAAGCCAGACACTTTCTGGGATGGAGTGAAAAAAATCACATAATGCACCAGGTGCCAATAACCATCATTAAGCTATTGCATCACAGTTTTCATTTTTTTTAAAATGAAATTTACATATTTAACTGACAACAAAATGTTTGATTATTATACAGGTTATTTGCATTTACATTGTCATAAAGCAGTAGTGAATCTTACCAATACAAAACTCCAAAAGTATATATGTATTAAAATTGAATAGCTAAAGAACAGTTCCTCTCTCCCATCATAAGTAGCAATTGGGAATATGCTATAACACTAACATGAAAAATTATTGTTCACATTTTTATATAAACATTAGTAACTAGGGTTTCGTATTTCACTTGATGGTTTTTACTAAGACAGTTTCAATATAATTCTTCAATCTCATATTGAGCTTACATGTCACAGAAAACAGTTTCAACATAATTTCTGTACATATAAGTGTGTAAAATACCTTTCTGCATTTTATATTTTATTTGAATCTTTAAAAAAAAAAAAAAAAACATTTTGCAAGAAATAGCTTTACAAAAGTGTTTAAAGAATCTGACAAGATAATCTGTGATGACTATTTTTCTTCTTGAAAATGAATTGCTGGTCTTAATGTCTCTAGCGTTCCTTTTCTGGTTGATTTATTCACTCATCTACAACTATCTTTAGAGTGCCCTAAATAACAATACCTTAAAACATGAGCCATCCATTCACTACTTACAGGCTTGGTGGAAAGCAAATTTCTTAACAGTCCCAATGTCTTCATCAAGACATCAACATCAGGATCAGAAAGTAAAGAGAAGAGCTGCTCGCTACCCAGATTAGAGAGGATTTGAGCCTTGATCTTGTGGTCAGCTTGGAAAGCCATATTCATGAGTCCCCACACACCATTCAGACGGAGAGATGGATCATCTCGATGAGCCAGTGAACAAAGCAGTTCCACAGCACCACATTCAAGGATTGGCTGAGTGGAAAACCACTGGAATGATTATCGAGATCCTTTCATATCTTGGTACCTCCACTTACATATCTTTACATTAGGGCTGGGTGATCTCAAAGTTTTAACATTACAAATATGGCCAGTAATAAGTGATTTAAGGAATATAACAAATGTTATTTTCATTCATGTAAAACCATTAAGACTAAAAATTAACCACACTGCTTTCTTTTTTACATTGTTATTTGAAATTGCCATACATCTTTGAGACTGAAGTACATTTTTTAAAAGGTATGCAAAATTATGAATTAAACTAAATATTCAGAAGCAAAGTATATGTAACATTTAAAAATGTTTCTCAAAATTGATGGTAGAGGGAAAAAAAACTTTAATTAAGGAAATATTTAAGAAGAAAATCAGAAATCTTACTTAAATTAAAAAAGACTAATAAACAATGCAAATAAAAAAAGCAGCAGGAAGACAATAGTGGAACACTAAGAGTGAAAAAGTTCCTTCATTAAATAAACAGCAAAGCTACAAATTTAAATTAATAAAGATTTTAATGAGTTGAAATAATTTTTTGTTCTTATTTTTACATTTGTTTTATGTGTATATTAATTCTTTCTGAACATTTGAAGTAGCATAAAATGAAGTAACATTTTTATGAATATTTGAAGTAAAAAAAAAAAAAAAAATCACATAAATATGGGATTTTAAAATTATTATGCAGTTAAGAAAATTATGAAACTCCTATAAAGTTAATTAAAAAAAATTTGCATTAAAAATGTAGAAAAAAATTATGATAATACACATCTCATTAAAATTAAGAAAAAAAGTTGCTAATATAAAATTTTTTAAACATTGCAATTTTAAATTTTTAAACAGCTGATAAAATTTTGAAAACAAAATTATCAAATTTTCTATGAATAAGTTTAAATTACTTTCAATAGAAAATGAACCTCTTTCTCAAGCTATCTACTAGATTTCAAAAATATGAACCATTTTTCTTGTTGCTTTACTTCAGATGACTAAATAAACATTAGCATGATGATAGTTTTACAATTTTGTTTTTAGTAATTTTATAAGTGATTTCTACAAAGTGCAGTATCTTACATTTCAGTTTTAAAAAAATTTCATTCTTTTCTTCTATTACAACATTAACCTTAAAAAAATCTTTCTTTTATTTAAAAAAAATAACAATGTTTTATAATATTTAAGTTACATAGTTCTTAAAAAAAAAAACTGATGCATCACCCAGCCCTCATCTACATTAATTTCAATATGTGGAGGATCACATTAAACAGTTCTCAAATCCATTTAAAATAATTATATCATTTGAACATATAATTCATGAGATAGTTATCATGAAAACAATAATAAAAAATAGATAATAACTTTAATTATTTTATAAAATGAGAAAAAATAAAATTGGAAGAACCCATAATTTTTAGAATAATAGAATACATCAATTGCTCTAGAATCTAATTTCTTGACTTTTTTATTTAATGACACATTTCATATTAAATCATTATTTTTATTCTAATTCAATAACAGCTAAAAGACATAAGAGAAATTTCAGTTTAATTTATAATTCTCAATGACTTTATTACAGTTTTCAACATAAAAAAGTGATGAAATTAGAGAAATAGTAATTCAAGGTGAAGGAATAAATTAAATGAATTATATTTAAAAAATTAATTGAACAAAATTACAGAAGCATCATTTTAATATGTGAAAATTTAGATTAACTAGAATAAGAAAGTAAAGCAATGCAGATTAGAAATAATTCCATTAAGTTTCATTGAGGGCTGGGGGGTAAGAGCAGCTTAAATTGCAGTTTTTGATGTAAATGTAATTGAAGGAATATGTTCTATGATTAAATTATAGCTCTAATTATTTAAATTTTATCTACATACAAAGGATCTTTATTTCACAAATAAGTTTAAATTGAAATACCATAAATTCCAAGTGTATAAAACTTGGTGTTTACATGTTCAGTTTTTAAAAATTAATTACTTTTTCATATACATAGAATGTCAGTTTTTAATTGATATTAAATACTTTGTATTTCAAGAATAATATAATTCATATGATAAAATACTGGCAGTTCTCATGCAGTTTAAATCCAATTCAAAATATGTTTATTTAATGTTCTATGAGGAGTATATGAAAATCATACAGTACCCAACCTTCTTATTTTTAGCTCTTTTTTATAATCTATGTTTATTATCTATTTAAAATTACCACTTTTCAGCACATTAGCATAAATTTGATGCTAACATTTCCTTTTCTAAATATAAAGTTGCTTTTTGGAAAATTATATGGTTTTCATCATTTTCTTTATTGTATCAGAACAAATACATATTATTTTACTCAAAATAGTTCACATATACACAACATAAAACACATGTGATTTATGCAATGTAAAAACAACATGGTGGTACAAGATGTAGAAACAGTATGGTATACAAGTACTACATATATTGTATCGAATATAAGCATATACAACACTTTCAACTTGATATAATCACTACAAATGAATTTAATTAAAGAGGCTTTACAAAACTATAATTCTTTTTAGTTTATACTTAACCCTTTGACAGTGAATATCATTGAATTAAAAAAAAATTTTGAGTGAATTTTTTAAATAAAAATATATTTGACAAAAAAATATGACTTTAATTAATGTGTTTGAATTTAGTAAGCAAGATTATATGAATAGGAATAAAAGAACTTAAAAATACAGAAAGGCATTTTTCTGCTTTATAAAATTACTGAATCATTTTAAACATTCATTATAATAAATGTAACCATCAAATTCGTCATTCCTTCAGCAAAGAAATTATTAGAATAGAAAAAATCAGTAGGAGATAATTTCCACTAAAAGTCAAAGGGTTAATACTACAAAAATTTCTAAAAATTTAAAATGAATGCAGAAAATTAAAATAAATATGTTTAATTTTCTAAAAATTAACACTACATTTGGTAAATGGATGCATGTATACTAAAGTATAAAGTTGTAGAAAATCATTGAAAATGCATAAATGGAGAGAAGTACAAATGAAACAAGTCCAATTCTACAAAATAAAACTGAAGTTTGATTTAAAAGCTCATTAAGAAAGAAATTTTTGTATGATGCTTTTCTACAGGAATAGATTTCAATAAACTTTTCATGTTTTAGCTAAACTGCACATAAATGAAAACATTTAAAAAGGCAACTAAACCAAGTAAATATAAATTTAAAAATAAACCTTAATCTAAAAAAAAAGGGACCAAAAGAATTCAAACCTGGATCAACCAATATATAGAGCAGTTTAATAATTTAAAAATGTACATGTAATCTTACCTCTTTACTAGGTGAAAATTCTAATAACAAATTGCACAGAGTGCTGGAAGCAACAGTTAGTACTTCATCAGTAGCAGTCTGAAGAAGTTTCATGAGTGGCCGCCACACAGCATGATCTTGAAAAGTAGTACGCAATTGTTGTACAGATCTTGAAAGACTATGAAGGCACCTGATAGCTGATAGACGAACTTTGAGGTTCGGATCAGTGAAAGAGCCAACAATGTTTTCCATGAGAGCATCAGTATCAATTATCTAATCAAAACAAGTGGGTGGAAACCCTTATTTAACATCGAAACAACAATTTAAGATACAAATAGATGATATACATTATTAACAAGACATTATAATATTGTTGCATCAAAAACAAGATCATACTCTATTCTATCTTCTCCAATTTTCTAAAATAATGACACATAAGTGATGGTGGCTGAAACTTATTAAATATTGTAGAAAATGAACCAGAGTGATAAAATATACTAAGGATATGACTTCATAATATATATTAAAAAGCCCTACCTTAGATGCCTTTTTTTCTATATGTACTACTTGATTATTATACTAATTCAAAAATCATCATAAACAACAAAGAAATAAAAAAAAGAGGCAAAGGTGTATTATCACTAAGATATTGTAGAAATTTGTGCATAAGAATAATTCTATATATTTTTAAGTGTGTGGAGTTTAATGAGTTTTATGTTTTATTTCTTTACAATTCAAAAATATAATAAGAACTTCAAAATAAGTTTTATATATATATATATATATATATATATATATATATATATATAGGTGTTTTGGTTTAAACCTCTGAAAAGACGATATTTCAATTTTTTTTAATTTAATGCTACTTATGATTAATTTTACATTAAAGAATTACTTTCTATAACCTTGCTCTCTATTTAATGAATTTTAATTTCATGTCAATAAAGAAGTAACTATGATTTATGTATCATGATCAACAGATGGAGAAGGAAAGTACATTTACTTTTACAAAATTTAATTTTTGGAATTCCAGTGTTAAGCCTTCTTTTTAGAAATAATTCTTTAAAATATTTTTTAACACTAATTTTTGAAAATAAATTTCATTTTTGCATTCTTCTACTTTGTTTTCATCCCAAACATCCCGACAATCCATTCATCCCAATTAGAAACATCCCAATTTTTCTATCATTTATAAATATGAAAATACATCATACTTTCCTTACCTGCTATCTTTTACTATTAATGGTCAATTATGGCACTTAAAAATTAATATTAATGCAGCTATTTTGAAAGTTTATAATAATAAGTATAGATTTTCACAAATTTAAATTTTCAATATATTCGGAGCTCCCAGTTTTACTTTATAACTAAAGAAATAGAAAGGTACTATTACTTTTTCAGTTATATTACTTAATAACTAATAATTTTAGTTATAAAGTAATATAACTTAAATTTTACTTACTTTAACTTGTTATAATTTAATAAGTAAATTTAAATAGTTATTATACAGTACATATCTACAGCTTAACCTCAAGAAATTAACTAATCATTATAACAAGGCTGCTGATAAAAGATTGACAATCATTGACTTTTATACTTAAAATTTCATTTTTATTTTATCTCATGATAACAATAATAATAAAACATGTGATCTTACTTTTCTTCGAATGTCTTCATCATTGGCAGCAAGGGAAGAAAATGCTTTAAAGGCTGCTTGTTTCATCTCTTGAGCTATTTTAACTTCTTCAACAACCTATAATATAAAATTTGATGAGAACTCTAGATATACAAGACTGCATTTAAAAACACACACACGTATATTTTATAAATCAAAACATAATGGGAAAAGAAATTTAAAACAGATTGTACAGAATTTTGTAAAGTAAATTGGTTTAGATTTTTTTTTCGAAAACACAGTAAATATCATATTTTAAATAAGTTTTGGCTTCACATTTTATACACCAATTACACATTGTTATTCCCATTTAATTAGATTTTATATTTTAAAACTATAATAAAAAATTTAAAAACAAGAATCACTTGGATAATCTGACTGTAAGAGTAATTAAAAGATGCTCTTTTACAGCTTTTTAATGGGAAAAGTAATATTTTTTCCTGCTGAAAAATTGATACAATATTTTGAAACAGGAATATTAATTTTTGAACAACTTTGCTTTAAAATAAACCATGCTATATATAATTATTTTAAAATAATTATAATTAAATATAATTATAATAAATAATTAAAATAAAATAAAATTGGAAACAAATTAAATGACTTTATTAAAATGCAGATGATAGTAAAATTGAGTAAAATGTGATTGCTAAATTCATTGGTAAAGATTTTCATGTTTGGAAAATCAGATAAGGCATACCAATATCTAGCAATGATAAAAGTTGAAATATCACATAACAGAAATATTATTTACTATATTAAGGACTTTTTCTTATACATATGCAAACATAATCACCCTGAGAATGGTGTCTCGCTTAGACATCTCACTATAAGATATATCTTCACCATTTTCATTTGTGGCTCGATATTTTAAAAGTTCTGCTAAAGTTGGTATCAGGTGATCACTAATGCTAGCTATCCTTTGCAATTCAGTGTCCACTTCTGCAAGATATGCTAGAGTTTCAGCTGCTTCAACTCTGTCTGCAGGTGAAATATCCTTTTGACACATTCGGACTAGTGTAGGAAGAGCCTTTAGAAGGAAGAAACAAATAATAAAAAACCATGCATGGTGCAAATAACAAAGGATAAAACAAATAACAATGTGGAAATAATTTTTAGTTAAATAATGTAAAATTAAATTTCACATATATTCTCCAGCAATTAATTGTTAACAAACTACCAATAAAAATATTCATTACATTGGACTCAATAAACACCACAATAAAAGATTCAAAGTTTTTAAATAACAAAATAATTGAAGATTAATGCACAAAATAAAATAAATTAAAAACAATGAAAAAAAAAACTCCAGTTATTATGAAATAGATACTTTTGAGGTATAGTTATTAATAATATTCAATGATGGAAAATTGTTCAGAAACTATTTAATAATTATATTAGAAATTATAAGATTTAGTCCAAAAAAACTTTGAACAGTTAAAGACAGCACTTTAATGGAAAATTAACTGAAAAAACTTTTGCAGTTATTAATCATTTTAAGATTTAAAGGTTACAAATTTCAATTAATTATGAAATGGACAATGTTTACAAAATCGATTGCTTAAAAAATATGCACATATAAATTTCTTTCACAGAATCAACATAATTAGTTTGATCATATAACAATGCTGAAATTATAATATTATTCCTTAAAGTAAAAATTTCGAGGTATTTTGGTATAAGTAACTATGTGTTGAAAAATAAGTTGACCACAAAAAGCATTAAATCAATATAAAAGTGGAAGTTTTGTTAGTAAACATTACATTAATTAAATAGTAAAAATTATACATTTAAACACCTATTGAGTTGAATCTTTCTTAATTATTAATAATAAAAAATTTATAAAATGCTTACATATTCATATAAATACTTTTTTCCCAGTTTTAATAGTCAGCATTTAATACGTTAGGTGAAACAGTAATAGATATAATGTATTATTTTGACATCAACTCAATTACAAAAACATGTAGACTACCAAAACTTGCAATAGATTCATAATGACATTTCAAAATTACACAAAGCATTTTTTTTTTTTTGAAATAGCAATATTTAAGGAGAGAGTGTAAAGTCAAGAATTAAATTAAGAGTCAAAACAAAATGGAATTAAATTAGATAGGAAATATAAAAAATTATGCTTTACTATAAATTGGAAACTTATTTTTTTTCCATAAACTTCTTTATTTTAATTACCAAAAAAAGTATGGATTTATTTTTTATTGAAAAACATTTACATTTAACATTAATACAATAATTGCCATTTACAGATAGAAGAAATTATAGAAAAATTCCAGTAGTTAACAGATTTGAAGGGGGGGAGGGAGCTTTTTTCACAAATTATAATTATAAAACATTTCATACTTTGTAGACTATTCTTGGATCCTCAGAGGAAAGAGCACCAGAACGAAACATAAATGTCATACTGTAGAGAGAGAGAAAAAACAACTTTTTAATAATAAATATCAATCAAAAGTTTAAAATTTTATTTTCACTAAGGAAAATATACTTTGACCACCAAGATGCAGTGAATTTGCTCAAAATTTATTAATATAATGCATATTACTGATAGTCCTAAATGAACTGCAGATTACTTTCTTCAGAATTAAATCTAATTAGCCATTGCAACTATTCCTAAAGACTACTAAAATAAATTAAATGAATTATGTTTTCAACAGATGCAGTTTAAAAATTATGAATTAAAACACCAAAAATATCTCTCGATTTTCCAAGTCATCTAACTTTAAATACATAAAAAGGGTTGGGGCTAGCCAATTAGAGAAAAATAAGATAATTTAGAAATTCTTAATTAAGGTCTTAAATCTCTGAATCTACAACAGACATTCTTAACTATGAGTTCTTAAAGGCCATTATTATGTTTAACATTGTAGAAGTTTATGACATTGCAACCTCTCAGAATGCACAAATTTTCAAATATAAAAATGAATCTTCATAAAACGATAACGACTATAAAATTCAGATAATCGTAAAATGAAGAAAAGACTTAAAAAAAATAATAAGATTCTAATAAAGAAAAAAAATGTCAATGTCCTAGGGATTGCCGTAATTTCTTTTAATCTTTAATGTTGACATTCAAAAATTATTAATATTCTATAAACTTTAGAAAAATACTATGGAAAAAAGATTTGTTAACATGAAATTTATTTAAATTGTCTATTTTTCTCGCCATTGAGAAAAGCAATAAGTCAGAGAAAGAATTCTCAAATGATTAAAAAGTTCTTCTGTTAATTCAATTTTGATAATGCAAAGCTCTTATTAAAGAATGGACAGTTTAATAACATAAAATATATTCCCAATTTTGATGCAAATAAAATTTTTCAATAATTTCAGAAAAGAATACAGAAGTAAGAACAGAATTTTAAAACATAAAAATTTGTTTATATGATTGACAAAATTGTGAAATACACAATAAAAATTATGAGAGCATTTACATATGGTATTCCATTTTTTGAAGAAAATGTTAAATATTATAAATCTGAGGATTTCTTCAATTGTGCATTTATGTTTTAGTGAATTAATTTTCGACAATCAACAACTTCTACAAAATACATTAATAAACAATTATGTAAAGTGAAAAGTTTAGATATTTATGTAGGTAAGTTTATTATTAGTAATCAATTTTTATTAAAAAAATAAATGTAAAAACTCATTAATTACCATTTTGCAGCTATCAGTTGCATTTCTGGATTTCTATCTCGGCTCATTAGGCTTACAAGAATATCAGGAATTGTTTTACCCAAGTAGTTAGCTGTTATGATCAATACAATATATAACTTGATATAATACATGCTTATTTATATTGGGATAAAAATAATTAACAGTTAACAAATTAAAAAGTAATGCTAAAAACTCAAAAATTGATATTTAATGTAACTTAAAATTATCAGCAATCTAATGGATTTCAAAAGTAAAATTACTTTTTAACACTTAAACATGGCAAATTATATTGTAGATTTTCCTAGTACAAAGTTTATTTTCCAAATGGAAATTCTAGTTTAATTTTTACCTGACACAGCTAAGTCAGAAACCTTTTCATTTTGATAACACATCTGAGCCAAGCATCGTAAACTTGGAATTTGTACCTGAAATAATTTCATTTAATATGCAATTACTGTATATATTTTTCTTACAACAAAAAAATTGACATTTATTAAAAAAATATAGGAAATTTATATTTATAATTATCCAGCTAGTTATATCTAATGTGTGTTTTTGAAAAAAGAAATAGTAATGGCATAGAAAACTAGACAGAAAATTATAATACTCAGTTTAGTATAATTTTGATTTAAACCAAGCCAATACATTTAGTTAAACTGTATGATTACAGCTCATTACTAATATATTTATAGATTAAATGAAACTGAAGTATTTTTAGCTTTTATTCAAGAACTTATTTTTCTAAATAACTTCAGAAACAGTATTATCAGTACACAAATTTTGATACTGTCATTAATTAATGTTTCAACACTTAAAATTAGCTATTTAAAAAATTTTGATTATTAAAGCATGCATTTTTATATAATATTCCATAATACATTTGCTTCAAATAGGTTTTCAGAAAATCATTACAAATTTTATGCCTTATTTATTCAAATGTGATTACACAGACAATATGTTAAGAATAAAATTTCTTACCCTATATATATTACAACACAACAAAGGGGTCAATAATTCTAGAGCTCCATTTTCACATAAGATTTCTTGATGTTCAGAAGTCTGCAAAATTGTAAAAGTTCTTAAATCTTATTTTTAGGTAAATCCAGAAAAATTATCAATTACAAAGTAGTGGCCAAAATTGTGGATACTTTTGAAAATTTTAATTTTTTTTTAGCTTTGCGTGTCTATTGAATATGTAATGCTTCACAAAAAAAGTAAGATTCAAATATTAACAAAAAAAAAAAAAAAGTTGAGAGGCAATAATTATTGAGATATGTTAGATGCTGATGACTACAATGAGTTATCAGTACTTAGTAGGGTATCCTTTAAAAATGTTTAATTATTTTTTTTATTACACCTTCATGCTGATGTTTCATTGAGCTGAAAGGGGTTTTAAACTTTTCCTCCATTATTGCACAAAGCCAGGAAAAAATTATAGCCTTAATTAAATTTCTTTTGTATGATCAAAGCTTCATATGTACAAGAGTTTTTAAATGGTACCATAAGTTTTCAATAATTTTGAGATCAGTACTGTTTCCTGACCATGATTAAAATTCAATGTTCTTTGTACTAAACCATGCTTTCAATAGTTTTACTGTGCAGTAAGGAACTGAATTCAACTGAAAAATGCATGAAGAGTTGTTGGGAAAGAGACCACTAATGTAAGATGCAAGTTTTGGCTTAAGAATAATGTCAATGTATTTTCTTGCATTTAATGTTCCATTAATAACATGAAGATCAACACTATCTGCCGACATGTATGACCAAATTAAAACACTCATTGATTTTTAGCACTGCCTGAATGTAGTCAGGATGTAGCTCTTTGACTGTTCTGCTTTACATATTTTCATCATTACTATCAAATAGCAATATCTTTGTTTCATCTCTCTGTATAACTTGCAATCACTGAATCAATGTTTTCCTTTGCCCACAGTAATCTTTTTATATGCTGTAAATTGTGATAAGTATTTTTTCGTTGAATTTTACCTCTTAGTGCAACATCTAATATTGTCTCCAGATTGTTCTTGAACTGACATAAATACCTGCATCATTCAATTGACTTCTGATGGTCGCTGATGACATTCTTTTGTCACGGAGACATAATCTGTTTTATTCTTCTGTCATAAACAAATGTGATGCACCTTTTCAACTATTTCCTGCTTTGTTTCTCATGTAATTTGTCTACTGTTATCTTTAAAAAAACTTGGAGCTCCAAACACAGTTACTGAATCATCCACCTATCTTACAATTTTAGCATAGAAAAGACTACATTCATGTAACACAATAATTTTAGTTCTATTTCTAGTTGTGTATATTCTTTTATTTGATGTCATTATTTCTTGACTAAATATTAAACATGCTTTCAACAATATTAACTATATATAAAAAAAGTTTAACAAAATTCCTAAACTAATTTAATTACATAAAAATATCACAATAATGACTTATTCCAACTTTAAACATGATCATAGCTTCTGATAGCAGTTATTAACATTTGATTGGTTCCCATAAGAAGAACAATGAATTGTCAGGAAAGTTAAAAATTACAACCCACTTCATCACTATGTTTGTTATTCAGATTAAAATAGGGATAACTGTTTTTGCATTGTAAGTAATTGAATTTTGCTTTCTGTATCAAAATCAGAATTAAATCTTCTTTAAAATTATATATAAGAGTTACATTTTATGAAATGTGGCATTTTCTATAAGCATGCAAATTTTAAATATATAACGATATATATTACATTCAAGAGTCCACAATTTTAGCCACCACTGTACATTTTTGAGTAATTTAATGTGAATATACTTTAGTTAAAGATTAGAATTTTTTTTAAAGTAATAAAACAATTATGTTAATAAAAAGATATTTAAATATGAAATTCCCTTGAAATTTTATAATAACAAAATAAGATTTCACCTGGCATCCAGAATACAGCATTGTCATTACACACTCCTGAACAGATGAAGAATTATTTTGAGCTAAACGAACTAAATGAGGAATAAGAGTTGGATCATCATACAAGACTTCAATTGGAGCATCTTTTCTTGACAAGACAGTACGTAAGCACCTTAGGCAAGCTTCCATTAACTTGGGGTGAGGACTTGCCAAACCTTTAAAAATAAACCATGGAAATTAAAGAGAGTAATAAATTACTAATAAAAATAATAGTATTACATAATTTGCACATATTACTAATTAAGTTTAAAATATAAATATAAAACTATTCAAATTTAGGGGAAAAAGGAAATCAAACTTATGAATGAGTATGTGCTTGATATTAAAGTTCAATATTAGTTTTAAAATCTTCCACATTTTATCAGTTAAGTTATTAAATGTAAAATGATTTAAAATCAATGTCTACTTTGAATTGAATAAAAAACATCGTGCATCTCATTAAGGAATAATATACAGAAATAATTTAAACTGCCATTTCTCTTAGTTAAAAAAAAATTACTCCTGAAATTAATTTGTTAACAGTATCAGGTTGATTAATCAATATATGAATAAAATA
This sequence comes from Argiope trifasciata, assembly GCA_026543055.1. Classification (NCBI taxonomy): domain Eukaryota; kingdom Metazoa; phylum Arthropoda; class Arachnida; order Araneae; family Araneidae; genus Argiope; species Argiope trifasciata. The sequence continues at coordinate 73,672 of JAPMOQ010052130.1, forward strand.
AGAACATTATCTGGTGGGCATTAAAATAAGTACTAAATCAGATGCTTAGAATTTTCAATTCAACCAATTAAAATAAAAGTAAATGCAAACAAATATATATACCTCGAAGAACAACATTAATAAGTCCAGCTCCAAGAAGTGCTTCCACGTGTTTATCTGTTCCTAAGGCTAAACTCCCTAGTGTTACAGCAGCTTCAATCATCAACTCTGGACTACTACTTTTATCCATCATGAATTGAAATAACCTAGAATCCAAATAAATTTCTGAAGATATATATTTGTTTTACACACTTCTGAAAATATAACTAAAAAAAAAATCAAACCTGATGTATCTGATCAATGAGTTTATTGGATAGTTGTACCGAGACTGAACATCCAAGGACAACTAAAAACTAAATCGATTTCATTTTAATTTTCTATTTGCAAAAGATAAAAAAGAACAATAGTGTGCTTCTTGCTGTGCCAAAGATGCCAAGTCCTCAATTAAGATGGTAGACAAAATAAACACTTCTATAAAACAGTTATAGTTACCACTTTATGCATTAAAATTATGACTTTAACTTATAAGTATTATAATTTTAATTTTAATTTGAGATTTATTAATCGTAACTGAGATTTTTATTTATTTTTTATACTTTAGAGATCACTATTGCTTACCTATTTTACTGATCACTTATCTTAACAATTTTGATGAAGTTTTTCAAACTGGCTGCACCAGTCTGTTTTGTAAAGAGTAAAATTTAGAGCATGCAATTCCTATTGGTATTTGTAGAAGGCACCAGGCAGAATTTTTTAATTAACCATGCTATGGCTTTGCTAGTACATTGAACATAAGGATTGTGTGGATAACAGAAATATATTATATATATATATATATATATATTCCACTCACCCTTTATTTATTCTACAGATTCAAAATGCATTTACCTGACATCTATTCTTGCACAATTACCTACTAAACAAATAGTCAAGGAAGCAAACATTACAGCCCCAAAAGAATTATGATAACTGTGGATAATTTTATTGCAGCTGACTTTTAAAATAACAATGATGATTGAATTCAGACAATTTTTTAAAGACCATACTAACAATTTGAAATAAATAATTATTTTTTATATTCACATTAAAAATAGAATTGTAATACTTATTAGTTGTAAAAAAAGCTTTCAATTATAATAAAGAGCAAAATTAAAATCCTTAATCAATATTTTTTTTAATTATTTTTAATTTAACATTTTTTATAAAATAAATGTAGTTCATACACAACTATCATAAAAAGTAGTAAACAAAACAGAATTAGGTTTGCAAGAAAAACGTTCCGTTGAGTTGTCATACTAGCAAGAAACTCGGGGGGAGGGGGTTATTCTTCACTTTAAACTTGCAAAATTATATAATATTATTCCACGATCAAGCCCTCCATCCTTCTGAACAATTTTATTATATAAATATTCTCATTGGGCCAAAAATGTTATTTGCTAGTTCCGATTCTGATGAGATAATAAATTACACAAATATTTTGGTTCAAGTTGGCTGTTTTCTGAGATTTCCCCATTTTTTCTTTATAAATGTCAAGTGTTAAAAAAAAAATTCACATATGAAAAATATTTTAAAATCTCTTTCTCTCTCTCTCTCTCTCTATATATATAATAAAGACAAATATTTCAGCATTACGTCTTATCACATCCAATTTATGAAATATTATGAGAGACGAGGCCAATTAAATCTATCACAATTATTAATAATTGAAATAATAAAAAGCAGCAAAGCCTTCCTTTAGAATATAAACTATATGTTGGACATTTATAAAGAACTCAAAAGTAAACTGCAAAGATTTAAATATTATAATAGAATACAATAAAATTGAAATTATTGTTAACATACAAATAGAACTATACAAAGACAACATCATGAGAATAGAGGGCAATGCTATTTAAATAACATATAAAAGCATTCTTTATTTAATGTCTAATTCATCAAAATAAATTTTAATTCAAAGTTTTTCAATTAAATTATCTACTAAATTTCACTAAATATATTACTTTTTAAAATATAAAAATTATAGATAGAGGGGACTAATAAACAAATATATAATTTTCCAGAAAAATTTTATGCTAAATATATGCCTATTAGAGTAATAAATAATAAAAATAGAAATTACACACATTAAAGTATAAAAGATGAGTTAAAATTATTGTATTATTAAAACGAATCATTTTTAAAATCTTAGAAAATAATCACCTTGGTAAGACACCCATTTGAATGACTATTCCTTTTTGTTTATTGCTTCCAATTACAGAATTCTTTAAATGTCTGTAGAAGAATAAAATGGCAAAATAAATTTCAGTAAAAATATTTTTGACAAATTAGTTAACGAATTCAGTAACATATATCCTAGTTTGTTTTTTATTCCACTATTTTAACATTAAAAAAAAGTTCTGGTAGGGTTGGTAGCTATTTCCATTATATATTAAATAATATATTCCATTATTAGATTCATTTTAACCAACAAATAGATACACTAATGCTTTAAAAAATCATATTTTTTGACCTCATGAGCTAAAATTATACATTTTGATCTACTATACAAATTGAAAGAAAAATTCTAAGGTCAATTAATAACATGTTAGCAATTAAATACCAAAGATACCATGCTGGTCAATTGACTGTTTGTCAATGAGAAGTACTTAAACCTTAAGTTTGTCAATAGCATGTGGTTAATATGCAAAAACAAAAAAAATTACACAAATTTCATAAACTTTCTTTTTGCATTCTATTGTTAGTTAATTTGAATAGTAAGATACAGCTATATAACAAATAACAGTACTTTTGGATTATACTGGCACAGCTGAAAAATCGCCAATAATGATGCAACTAATGCCAAACAGAATATCGCCACCGGTAACGTTTTGCCAATATATTTTTAAAGACAGTCGCACAATTTTGTCGCCTGCGCCAAAATGGCAACTGTGTGCTGTTGCCAAAAAAGTTTGTTTGGCGAGATTTGCACCTATATAATGGAAAAATACCCAAGTAATATTTTAAAAGTGATAAAAAAAAACAGAATTTATTACATCAAAGTGTAACTGAAACAGATTTTATGACTATTTTTAAAAATACTAATAAAACATGATCATTATGCAAGCACACATAACTGAATATAGTTTAATGCAATATGTTTAAAATTCACAGCAAAAAATGACAATAGCCTGAATTAAAATATATAAATATTATCTTAACAAAAGAAATTTGGAGAATTTTATCCAAATTTCATTTGCAAAATAATTTCTAATTTTTTAGCGTCAAATTATTTAAAGTTTTAAAATGATAAAAGCTTTACATTTTATTGGATACTTTACATCATATTTCTTTTCTCTCTGTAGTAAGTCAGTCCAAATCAATATGATGTGCTTTCAATTTTCATGCGAATACAGCAATAGAGATGATAGCTTTTGGAGTTTTTTCTTTTTCAAGACTACTTAAGTTTAATACATAGGATTCTATTTAGTAACATATAATAATAATCTTATTATTTGAAATGATTCTGGTCACTTATATTTAACAGTTAGGAGAGAATGACTATTTATTAATCATATTCTATTTTATGTATTTTAATTATCAACAAATTCTGGATGTAAAAAGAAATTACAGTTCCACAAATAAGAAATAGTGCAAGGATATTTTTATTCATACCTAACAGCATCCAAACAAGTATGCGGTTCAGGACAATATAATCGATCGATATATTCCTGCTGACTATTTTCCACATCCTAAGTAAAAATAGACATCCAATGAAAAAGAAAAATCTGACATTTTTATAGTATATTTAAAACATCTTAAAAATGAGTGGATGAATTCAACATAAAAATAAATAATTGCCCATAAACAAATCAAATGTATGCATAATTGCAATTAAAGTAGTTGCAGTAATTCTTCATACAAACACACACATAAAAAATTAAAAATAGATATTTAATTATACTGTCTACTAAATGATAAATCACATAAAAAATAATTTGATTAAAGATTTCTAAAAAATTTTTTATTATTTTGAAATTTAAACACTTTTCCCTAATATTTAAATGAACAACATTAATAATAAAGTCTAATACATTTTATTTTACGATTAAAAATATAATAAGCAATAATTAAGCTATGAAACTTTGAAATATTTTTCAAATGAACGACATAAAAAAATTAAAAAATGGGAATAAAACTATTTTAACATAAATCATTAAAATTTAGAATCGACATAAATTTTTTTTAATGACATTACACAGTTAATTACAATAAAAATGTTTTGAAATAAAAAAAAGTTTATTTCTTAAAAACAAATATCTGCAGAGCATTCATCATTGATGAACGGAATGAAAAATGTAAAGGAATCTAACCGATTAAATTAGGCAAGTCATTGAAAAACTTTCTACAAAAAAAAAAAAAAAAAAAAAAAATCGAGATTTTATTCAGGCACACAAATTACTAACATATTAAAATAAAGACAGACACCGATAATCCTTTTTTAAAATTCAATAATTAGAATATTAACAGAAAATATATGAAAGCAAACACTGACCATGTATGGATCAACATTCACCATTTTCAAGCTTAGAAGTATACGGGTTGTTAAAATAGAGTTTGAATTTGGTTTTCAATACTAATTAAGGACTTTAACATATACTTTTATTGTCAATAAGCACATAATCACTCACATGTTGACTGAAAACGTTTAATAATAAATAAATAAAACTGTCGTCAACCGACAGACATTTCTAGATTCACTAAAAATCAGTTTCAGTTTTTTTTTTTTCTTCTTTTTCTTTTTCCTTACGTGAGTTAAATTCATTACACTTCAGTTCTATTTTGTACACCTTGTCTACTTCAATTGGACATGGATAAAGTATTTAAAAGATTATTTTGAATCATTTTAAATTTAAATCCCCAATTGCAATTATTTTTAGTCATTTCACATCATTGGTTGTTTTGTTTATCAGCTTTGACGGTGTTTATCATCGTCTGTTACCATGAAGTGAAACCATCTATCAAATCTGTGAGTCACAAGCTGAAGAGACAGACAGAAAATGATCATCGGTAGTCCGATTTGACATTTCGTTTCGAATTTATGTTTGTGCATTTTAGAAAATAATTAAAAAAACATGGAAGCTGTACCGCGTTTACCAATGATTGGTTGCGATATTAAAATAAGTCCACAAAACACAGAATTCGCACCTATTCTTAAAAAGGTAAAAACTCAAATCAGTATTATGAAATGCGATTACTTTTGTTTCTCGTAATTGTATTAATCATGATTTTTCTAAATACATATTTGTGTATTCACGAGTTGTTTAATTCCATTATTTGATCTTTTATGAACTGAGAAATTTATAAATGTTCTTATTGTTTAAGTGATAAATAAAGATAATTCAAATTTAGTGCGATGAAAATTCGTATGTGAATTATAAATGTCTTTCTATGTAAGTATGATTACTTAATGCGTAATATTTGACATTTCTGATTTTACATAAGCATATCTTAAAATTATATTTACATTTTTTTAAACATTTATGATTGCGTCATTTTACGTAACTACACACTAGGATGATGATAACGTAGGTTGTAACGTAATGACAGTTTTTAAAATATGGCAGTATTAAAAAAATACAAACCTCATAATTTAATAAAAACCGAGGAATGACAATTTTCACTTTGAATCTACAAATTATTTATGACATGAACTAGAAATTAATTTAATCCTGCAGTGCTAACTTTAAACCTTTGTTACAAATATTTGAAAATTGTTTTGTACTTAAAGGAATACTAATAAATACTGTATGGTTTTGAATTCAAATATTTGATTTGTTTTAATGATTTTTTACGAATATTTATGGATGATAAAATTCACGGATAATTTTACGTTACGAACATTCATATTTATTTTAACTACATGTCTTGGTTTTTAAGATAATCCATTAATATGTAATTTGTATAAATTTAGTTTTAAAAAAATTTTCAACTATTTTTTATTTTAATTGTGAATTGTATAGATATTGAATTGCATAGTAGTATAGTATATATTGTATATAGATTGAATTGTATAGAGTCTTTTTTTATTTTATACTTTTCTAAATTGAAACTTATTTGATGAGGCACCTTAAAACCTTCATTTCTTTGAGAATGACACTTAACACTTTATTAAATAATGTAAATTTTTATATATTGGCTTATTTTTTCATTATTTACTCTGAGAATCGATTTTTAATTTATGGACAAAATGAGGGTATTATTCTTCACAACAAAACTCATCTAATCTTAAAAATACTACTTGCCGAACAATAGAAACATTAAAGCTTGCCAGTAATTTGGGTCTTTCTTCCGGAATAGTACTAATGTGAATTTAAGAAAAAAATATAATTTTTCTTATAAATATTTATTGGAAAAATTAAGTTTGTTAAAGCCTTACTTGTTTCACTTCTATAAAGTCATTCGTTTGAATTGCTTTTCCTGTGATACATAAAAGTTTTACTAATTTTTAATTGTTCTTATACTTAAGTTATTTTTAAAAGTTGATGGTTATTTTTTCAAACATCAAGTAAGTTTCTAGTTTGTATACTTCTTAAGAATAAAGAGAAAATTAAAAATTCTTTGCTATCCAATGCATGTATGTTTCAAAAATCAATTTACTAGTTCATGATATTATTAGAAACAAATTACATTTTAATGTTGCTGCTTTATCATTATGGCATATCTTTAAAATCTACTTGATTTGTACTCTGAAATATATTTCTTCATTAATAATGACTAGTGTATACAATTCAGATTAAATTCTCTTAATAGTTTTAAAAAAGTATTGCTAATTCAAAATATCGAAAGTTGAGTGTTATTCTTACTAAGTAAAAGATGTAATTAACTTACTTTTCAATATACATTGTTTTCTTCTAATTATATATGTTGAAGAGGATTATGATGTATCCATTTAAAAAATGTTCTATTTTTTTCTAGGAATTATCATCAAATGTAACTGTTTACATAAAATGTTATTTTAAAACTATATAATGCACTATATTCCATAATTTATAGATTATTTACATTATATAAAATTATTAAATTATATTAAATGATTTCATTATTAATTGACAGAAATCTATAAATTATGATGTGTAGCATACATGATGCATTTTTTAAAAATTCTTTATTGAGCTGACTGTTGGATTTTGAAGACATTAAATTTCATATTTAGCTATTTCTTGGCTGTAGATGCTTATAAATAAGACATTTTCAAACTTTTATTTAGATTTTTAAAAAATTAGAAATACATTTAAAATTTTCTTTGTTTTTTTATATTTACAATAATTATTGTAATTTTATATAATTAATATAATTAATTATTGTTATTTATAATTACATTAATTAATTATAATAAATTGTTATATTTTTTTTCTTCATTACAAATTTTATTTATTTTGTTAATTTTTATATATTTAAAATTTTTTTGCTTTAATAATAATTATAAGCATGCATTGCATGTATATATATATATATATATATATATATATATATACATTTTATTTCTGCCATATAAATTAGAGTCAATTTTAAAAATGAAATACTCATTCTAGAGATGTGAAGCATTAAATTTATCTGTGATAGTGATGTAATCAGTATTAAGTGTCATATATTTTAATGACTAAATGGTCAGAATTGGCTATTATAATTGGTGAAGAAATCTTTCATTATTTCTCTGCACATTTTCATTTTTGTTTCTTTTATTAGGTTATAAAAGGATAAATGTTCGAATTTTTTGCTGATCACAAAAGTTAATTAAAAATGTGTTGTTGGAAAAATCTGAAAAGTTTAAGAGATTAATATAGAAATTATCAGTGTATCGATTATAGATTGTGTGATATGTATCTGGTTTTTTATTCATTAAAACAATGTTAAGATTATAAGATCGCCATATCTTTTGAAGTATACATAAACTCTCCGAATTTTCATTTTTGGTTTTATTAATCCTCATAAAATATCTTTTTTCTTTCTAGTATATTCGAGATCATTATCATGAGGATCCTGACTCTTATAGTAAAGAGATAAAGGAATTGGAAACATTACGACAGGTATTTTTTGAAACATCTTATTTTAATATTCTAATTTTTAAATCAATTAATATTAGGATGCTAAAACATTATTTTAGTCATAACTTTACAATTATTATTGCATAAAGATAATAAACATCTATTTGTATTAATCACATGGTATTTAAAAAATAAATCATTAACTTTCTCTTAGCAGAGCCTTTATTATTAAAAATATGCTTTGATGGGAATGTTGGTTATTTATATCAGAACAATGTAAAAATTGTTATATTAAAACTTTAAAAATGTCCCAGGTTGTGTTTTCAGTTATTAAAAACATTCAAATTGTTTTCATATTTCTTTGTGCTATATATTAGAACCTGGATTGATTGTGGTACAGATATATTTCAGATTTTATTACCTCTCTTTTCAATTCCGTATTTGATAGCTTTCAAATTTGCTTATCTTTCTAAAATTTTGTTTTGGAGTAAATATATAAGTCAGTTGTTTCAAAATTTAAAACTTTTTAAATTAAATGCCAAGATATCAAACTTAGGATGTTACTTATTTCATAATTTCAATAATATATGAAGTTTTTCATTATTTAAATCTTTTGATTAATATACTTATTGTTTAACTAGATGGCTTTCTAAACATTTTGAAATTTTATGATCAATTTTTTCCTTTCTAGTGCCTTATTTCTAATGTATGTTAGTGTACTTTCTTTAGATCATATTTATTTTATATACTGAAAACATGTAAAATGCCATTGTATCCTTTAAATATTTTGTTTTTCATTTGTTAACTAATTAAAATGTATCGTTTCTAGAAATGTAAACTCCTCTTCTTTTTTAAGAAAGTGTATGATATCTGTGTTATTTTTTGGCATTTTATGAGACAAGAAAATCAGCTACTTTATGAAATAATGAAGGGAAGCATAAATAATAATCTTTCAAAGATGAAACATTTTTAGATTTTTAAAATTAAATTTAAAATGCATATTTCCCATTAATCTTTCAAATTATTTGAAATTAGATTTTTACTCTTTTGAGATTAGATTTTAAGAATTTCGATCTGTAATCATAATTGCATTTTCAGATTAGTGATAGAAAAATCCATTCTAATTCCTTGTCCTGAATATATTTTTTAAAGACATCCTTATTTGTTTTAGCAGTGCATGATAAAATATTTAAATTACTAAACATATTTCTCTTTTTAAATATGTTTTTATTGAAATTTTTTTTTTTTTTTTTTTTTTTTTGCTTATATAAATGGAAATTTACAATTTTATAATGCAAAATTATTCATTTCCTACTTAATGGAACTTTCATTTACCTAACATGGAGTTGAAAATAATAATGTATATTCATTTAAAATAAAATTACTTGATTTTTCTAAAGTTTAGGATGTTTTCAATAACTTGTTTAAAGAAGATTGTTATTGGAGTTTGGATATAATATATTTTATCTATTTTAATCAAAGGGTCTGAGAAAAAAATCATAATTATTCAGAGTAAGTATATAAAATTAAAGCCTTATAGAAGGCATTTTAGGTTGTGATTTTAATCAAAATGGTTATGAAAGCTTTGAACATTTTGATGTGAAGATCTGATCATTAAATAATATCTATCATTTGTATCCAGTACAATATTCATCATTTTCTGTTAAACACAATTTTATTCAATAGTTCTATTCCTCTAGTTAAAATTAATAAACAGTCATATATTTTCTTTTTATAGAATGCAATAAAGGCTCCTATGGATTTTACTGGCTGTAGTATTTTGAAACGCTATTATTCTCAACTTCACAAATTGCAGAGCCGTTTCCCTATGACTGATGATGGTCCTGCTTGTGTACCATTCATGTGGTAATGTACTTTACTTATAAAATTTTTACTGTGGGAAATTTGTTGAAAATTGCTAAATAATAGGAGACAGAAAAAAGTTAATGCTAGATCAATATTTTTCTCTTTGTTACTTTGAAATTCTCACCTTTTTTTACTTTGTAAATTAAAAAGATAGTTTATTGCACATAGTATTGATATTTAATTCCACTGTATTCCTTTAAAGTAAAATGTGATGGTAATTCAGAAATAATTTTAATTTTTATATTATTGTGGTATGAAACAGTTTTTTATTTTTCAGGTTACACATATCTTGTAATATCTGATTAACTGTAGATTCTCTTCATTGAAAAACAAAGTTTCGGGTCAAAAGTGTATTAAAAATTGGCCATTTCATATCTTAATATAAGAATTAAATTTTTATTTGCAATTTTGAAACATGAAATAAATATTTAAAAGCAGAGAAGTTTCCTTGTATTCTTTTTCAGCCAGATTAAAAATATTAAATAATTATAAAACTTTTGTAAGAAAGTATAAATACATTTTATATATATTAATCTGTGTTCTTACAAATACTATTGATACTATACTGGATTATTTCCTCTATAAATGGGTTGATATAATTTTTTTAGGACCATCATTTAACAATAAGTCATTAGGATTTCAGGCTTATGTTGGTTACTTTTTAGGTTTTGATCAAACTTGTATAGTATTAATTATTATTCTATTACGACTGCATATTTTTAACTAATAATGTCACTGTTAAAAATGGGAGAAAAAAAGTCAACTTCGTAGTTGGAATGACACAGATTGTGTGCTTAAAAGATTTGAAAAGAGTGAAAATACTTTTCCGGTTTCTTCACAAAATTGCTGTCTTAAAAAGTGCCCTGAATTCCAATTACCTCTAATTTGAAAGTCAATATAATCCTGGATCCTTAATTGTAAATCTTCCTGTTTATTTCAGAAATGAAATAAGTGTTTATCAAATAAGTATTCCTAATTTTTTAAAGCAATAATACCAACTGGTTAGAAAATAAATTTAATTCCATCTTCCTGCAAATGTCTTATTTTAATAATGATAGTAAATGAATGATAAAAGTTATGTCAATTCAGCATTTTTATTACATTCTAATCTAGATTTGTTTTGTAAAAAAAGTCCAAAAAAACTTTATTTTCTAATGAAACAGCAAATTCAATTATAGTAGCTTTGATAATTCTTTGAAGATTTGCAGAGAGATCTAATACTAAATTTGACTTATTCTGGATTCCAATCTGGTCTTGTAATTAGGACCATCATGGTTACCAAAACCTACATCAAACTAAGACTGGATTGTCTAAACTGCCACTTAGGGTTTTTGAGTTCAAAAATTATGTCTGTAGAGGATTCTCTGTTTTTATAGGTTTGAAGCATATTAAATCAATCAAATGCAAAATTATCACTGATTATTATCTGGAAATTCCAAAGGAAAAAGATAATGTCCCAGCTTAGCTATCATCCTTGTCATTTCATTCTGAAAAATGTATATGTGTAAAAAGATCAAATTATAGTATACTTGTTAATGCATAAATGCAGAAAAGATTTTAAAGAAAGTTCTTTTTATAAAGAAATTTATAAAATTTCTGTAGCAGTGCTTTATTATTATAGCTGTCTCCCTATTGTTCTGACATGCTTTAATCAATAATATCAAATTGTAAAATAACAATTTTAATTCTTGTATAATGTTTCGAAAACTGCAGTTTATTCAGATTTATTTCTAATTTTTTTATATTAGGACTGACATATATTCAGGTGTTGCTTATAATATAACTGACATTGAATATGAAGAAGCATGTATTTTATATAATATTGGAGCACTGCATTCCAAACTGGGGACTATGGACTCCCGTTGTAATGCTGAGGTATAGTTGTTTGTATTTTTGTTTTGTTTTTGTATAGATAGCATAAATTATACTAGAATGTATTTTCATTTATTATATTGTGTTTATCGCCAGTTGTATGTTTAAAAATTTGCTGTTTGCGTCAATAAATTTTTTAAAAGGAAAATTTAAGAATTGTTAAAATTTGTTCTTTATATTGAAAGAAAACAACTATTCATCAAGGGAAAAGTGAAGAGTGAATGAATTTGGATCATTGTTATAATAATAAAATTAAATTAGTTCATTGTCAGTAGTTAAATGAACTTGTTATTTTATAAAGTTAGTTTTAAATATTAGTTTTCAAAATTTCTTTTATACAGAAATACTTTTATGGCACAAATAATGTTATTTTATGTTAAATTTTCTTATAATATTTATTATTTAATTTCAAAAAGTTAGAACTCTTGATAGTTGAGTTCATATTTTTAATCCATTCAAGAATTTGGACTTAAGCCTTAATGAGAAAGATAAATCCATCTTAAATTTGAAATTGGTGGTATAAATTCATCTATACTTGCTACTGAGTAATAAAACTATCACTGTGTAAGAAATAAATATTGTGATTATTTCACAGTTAGCCTTTGTTTTGGTCGAAAGAATTTGTATGACGAATATGCATGACCATATGTATAACATGATTAATCTTATTTTAAATTCAAATTAAATTACTGGAGATTGAAAGTTTACACTGTCCTTTTTTTATTTGTTATAATTATCAATTCAAATTTTTTACAATATTGTTCCCAAGTTACCAAGCAAAATATTGAAATATATATGTTAATTTTCTTTATAAACGGCATAATAGTCTTTTAAATAGTTTTTTTATATCTCAGTATTCTCCAAATTTGTTTGTAGGGTATGAAAATAGCCTGCACACATTTCCAGTGTGCTGCTTGGGCATTTCAGCACTTACGAGATACCTATCCTCAACCAAAAGGTAGTGACATGTCTCATGACCTTCTCACTTTTTTCATAAACATAATGTTGGTAAGTATCTTTTGAAATTAAATAATAAAATGTAAATAATATTAAAAGCCAGTTTGTAAGATTTTAATTTTATGCCTTAGGTCCTTAAAAGGAATCAAATTCTTTTAAGTTTTAATGTAGTATAATAAATTTATTAATCAAAATATCAGATTTTTATTATATAATATATAATATGGTTTTTTCATAAATATTTGGGATTTTTTTTAATAATTTACTGGCATGGCCTTCTATAATTCTTTTGCCTTTATTGTTTTATGTAATATGAAGATCTATAATTTTAAGAAGGAATTTTCTCAAAACATTTTTATATATTTGATTGATTAAAATTAAATTTCATATGTTAGTATTTTACTATAATGTTTTGAATAGAGGACCTGATTTAGACCCTATATAAAAAAATCTCACTGTACTTCAGATTTATCTGTTTATATTTAATAGTCTTCTATGTATTTTCAAACTGAAAAATTAAAATATCAGTTTAAATGTTAAGGGAGCTGCTGTATTTTGGCCAGTATTGCCTTTATATTTTAATGAATTTAAAAGTTCTAATTACTTATTTAATGGCAACTTATTTTCTTGCATTGAATGTACTTTGGAATGTAACTTATTAGTTGTGAGCATGAACACTACTTCTTAAAATCATATTTAATTGAATTGTAGCATTGCTTTTAATTTTATTCCTTCGCTCAATTTGGTGTGTGTGTGTGTGTGTGTATATATATATATATATATATATATATATATATATATAATATTTTAAGGCTCAAGCTCAGGAATGCATCTTGGAAAAGTCGATGTTAGATAACAGGAAATCTTCCATCACAGCTAAAATTGCTGCTCAAGTTGTTGACTATTATAAGTGTGCTCTTGGTATAATGGTTTCTGGAAGCCCTAGTACTGATACTGGAAGTATACTAGACATTGTTGGGTCAAAAATTTTTAAGGTGTGTATGAAGCTTTCATTTATATATATTATTTTATAGTTTCAATAACATTTTTTAATGCCCCTGAAAAATATTTGACTTTTTTTTTAAATGTTTGCATATTTTTTCTCAGAATAATAATAATTTAAAAAAAATCTGCAATTTTGCATTAGCTCCATAATAAATCTAAGGCAAGATAAATCTTTTGAATTACTGTTACAAGAAATGTGATTTTTAATGATAAAGTTATTAGTACTTACTGATATTTATGAGCCTTTGATAAATTGTCAAAAAATAAAAAGTATTGCCTACTGAAATTATTCATAGTAAATTCTTCTAAAATATACAACATCAGCAACAAATGAAACCATGATTCAGCTATCTTATATCTTATGTAAAAGGGAGCTTGATGTACTCCGAAAATCAAGTAAGTTGAGGGTTATGTCTATCAACTAGTGCCAAGTTATTATTTTTTTAAATATTACAAAAATTTATACTTTTCTTGCAGGGTTGGAAGAAATTTATCGAATTTAAGATGTCATACTATACTAGTATATCTCATTTGTATATGGGTAATCAAGCTGAAGAAAATGAGAAATGGGGTGAACGAGTTGCATGGTTTCAATCAGCTTATGATCATTTGACTGAGGCTTTCAAAATTGCTAAGGTAGAAATGAATACATTTTATAAATTAAAATGTATTAATAATATTAATTAATCAATATAAATATTTTAAATATATATGTATATAACCAGTATTTATAATGTGTTGATATTTTTTTAGGGATTGGATCAAGATGAATTAAATGAGCCTTTAACATTTACTATGGATGTTATTGGTGGAAAGTAAGAAAAAAATATATATTTTTAATATTTCATTTCAATGAAACTTAAATTTTTTAAAGATTTTTTTAGTTTTTATTTTGTTAGAGAAAGCAAATGTTTTATTTATTATTTTTTAAATTAATACTTTAATTCAGCCTTTTACTGGAATGAAATCTATTTGTTGTTCATATGTATTTGTTTTCATCAATACATTTTTTATCAATGTTTTAACAATTTCAAGGGAAAAAAAATATTAAACAATTTGTAGCTGTGTCGTAAAGCTGTAAAACAGTTTGAAATACTTACTTTTTCTAAGGATAATTTAGCTTACTAATTATTTAAATTTTAAGTGATAATGAGTCAATTTCATTTGGTGATCACTGATTAAACTTTTTTTTTTCAACTTTGATTTATTTTGATTAATTATCTAAACAAAAAAAATGTAATATGCTTATAAGCCTTCAATAGAATATTTTATTTTTCAGGCATAGTTCTTCTAAGAAAGAAAATGAATTTGTTTATCATGACAAAGTCCCTGCTATCAGCAGCTTACCTGAACTGAAAGGTGCATCATTAGTGAAAGGAATTCCATTTAGCATAACTGATCCTGATGTTTCAGGACCTGATATATTTGCTCGACTTGTCCCAATGGAAGCCCATGAAACTTCTTCCCTCTACAGGTATTTGAAAAATTGTGTTTCTATTCAAAAAGCAAAATTTATTCTTTAATTATTATAGTAATTGAATAATAATTATAATTTGGATTAAAAAATACTAGATTAAATTACAAAAAGCTTTTTAAAATAACAATTTCTAATTACTAAAAGCTTTTTAAAATAATATTTTCTGCTTAATAATCTTTATGATTTAAAAGAACTTAAAATATTGTTCTAATTGTTTGCCATATTTTTATAAAATATTTGAGTTCATCTTCATTGTAATTTTAAAAAATATAAATCTTTTTTTAGTGAGGAGAAAGCCAAAATTCTGAGGTCTGTAGTTGCAAAAATTGAAGGAAAAAATGAAGAATTAATGTAAGTTTTTACATTTAACATACCGACATAGCCAAATAAACATATTCACTTTGTAGTATAGGAGACAAAAATTTAAAAACAAATCACAGTTATTATTATATTTTTTAATGTTAGGGCATATTTATCTTCTCTGCAACTTGAAAGTGGAATGTCTTTTGATGATGACGAAAAAATTCCGCAAGAGTTACTTGAAAAGTGCGCAGCTATAAGTGTTCGTCCTACTTTAATTTCTGATTTAGAAGACATTATGAAAGGTATTTCTCAAAATGTTTTTAATTTTGTTACTTTAATTTTTTTTTTTTTGCAAATATATATATATATATATATATATTGTTACCAAACTGTTACAGCTATGAATGTGCACATGCTAAACTGTGTGTATAAAACTTAGAAATGTCAGAAGATTTAACTCTTTGAAAAATCTTACGTATTAAAATATATTTCAGACCTAATAGGTGTTTCAAAAGATGTGGATGCAGCTTTGAAATCAACATTTGCTCTTTTAGCAGATGAAGAAAAAAAAGAACTACAGCATCAGGTAAAAGTTATTTTTTCCTCATCAATTATTTAGTTTTTTTATTTTTTATATGATTATTCCTAATAATTTGTTGTTTAGTGTATACATAGCATTATTACATTATAAATGATATGGACATAATAAGAATTAATCAATGAGGCAGTAATCTTAATAAATATAATAATGTTTATTGATATTTAATAACCAATTTAAAACAACTACAGTCATTTTATTGAGATGTAGTAAAGCTATCAGGGATTCAGTTAAGACCATTAAATATTGATTCTGATAAAGTAAATTATTTCAGATTTGTTGCTTTTAACTAAAGTCATGCCCTCAATGAAAATGTCATTGTTATGGTGGGAAGTAAATGCAGATCATTTGCATACAATAATATTGATATGTGCTTTTATGTAATGGATAGATTACAAACATTTTCAAGGGGAATTCCAATAATTTACTGTTATTTATATGCATGGTAACATTCCAGTTTTGCTACTTAGATCTGCAATTATATGAGCATTATAAGATTACTTAATTTTAAAATACTGGTTGATATTTTTTTACATTTTCAAGTTTGAAATTTAAGTATTATTAGTAATTATTCATTGTATACAGATACCAAATGTGGAGAAATAATTTTCCCATGTTTTCTACAATTTTTATTCGTGTACATCAATATTTTATTTACATGTTTTTACTATTTATTAATTAATTGTAATTTTCTGTTATAGGAAACATTTGGAAAAAGAGTAGCATCTATGTTAACTACAGAACTTAAAAAAGAATGTTCAAAATATGAAGAAGCCCATAAAAAGGCCATAGAATCTAATAACACTTTGGAAACTGCTGTTAACATACATATAAACAATTTGGCTAAACTCTTTCTGCCACTTGAAGAACTAGCTAAAATTTTACCTTCAACCAGTTCAATAAAAAGTAAAATATTACTTTATGATTGATTTTAATTTCTCTCTCTCCCCCCCCCCTTATTTGTAACAAATGTGTAATCATTATAATATTTATTATTCTGTAGAGGTTACTTTATTTTTTATTTTACTGCTATTTTAATAATTATTTTTAATGCTTTTAAAAATCAATTTCATATTTTATTCCTCATAATTGATACATATATTAAATGCATATGTATTTCTTTGATTTAGATGAAATTATAAGGATATGTTTTTAAAATAAATTGCATAATTAAACTCTGTAAAATAATATTTTATCATATTGAAAGCTAATTATACAGTCACTCAAAAAAGTATGAATAACTACAAGTATTGGTATGAGTAACTATAAAACTATTTATCACAATAAAATGAAAACAAAGTGAACCAAGGAATATTATAACATTTATTGTACAATTTGTAGGGAAAATTTTATTGATATTTAAAAATTAAAATTTGATTCAAGACATTAAAATTCAAGACATTTTCTAACATAGTTCAAAAGCAAATAAGGGTAAAAAAAGTATTGAGACAGTTTTCAAATGAGAAACTCAACAAATATATAGCATATCACTAAAATTTAATTTGCTACCACTTAATTAACTATAATTTTAAATTAAAAAATTTCAACAAATAAGAATATATGCAGAAAAAAGTGGAGAAAGGGAGATATATTGCTTGATGGGCAAAATCTTGCTGTAAGACATGAGAAAAAGGAAAAACCAATTTATTGTATCAGATATATCTTGAAATTGAGTGAGTCTTCTGTTTTCAAGATTCAAATAAACAAATAGTGTTCAAAACAAGCAAAGATCAGTGTGTCCAAGGACATTTAATGAATGTGAAGAAAGGTGGATTGTGAAGCAAATTCTCGTTAATCCAAAGACTAGTGCAGTAAAATTGACTCTGCAATTCAAAAATAAGTTTGGAAAATCTGTAAATCCTGAAACTGTTACAAATGTTTTAAGAAAACTTAAATATTATGTCAGAGTACATCAAAGAAAGCAAAGCAAAGCTAATCAACAAGCTAGGTTGACATTTCCTAAGGGTATGTAAAGCAGCCAAAAGAATTTTAGGGAAATGGAATTTTTGTATGTGAAAGCAATTATAACACTTTCAGATTGGATGGCAAGCAAAAAGTTTGGAAGAAATCAAATACAGCAATGCATGACCTGCTATCAAATATGTAGGTGGCATTCAAATTGATTGAGGTTATATTATAAGCACTAGTTTCAGGAACTTGCATTTTATTGATGATATAATGAATAAATATGTCTATCTTAACATCTTCAAGAGAAATGTAAAGCAAAGTGCAAGCAAATTGGGATCTCAAGACATTTTAAATTGCACCAAGATAAAGACCAGAAACATAGAGGACCCATTAAGGATATTTGCTAGTAAAGGATCCTCTAGAACTGTGCTAGTGTTAATAAAGACTTTTGCACAATGTAAAAACCTTAATTCCATTGAGCATGTGTGATGTTATTTGCAGTTCAAAACTGTATAAATATAAAAGTTCAAACAAGCAAGATTTAAGAAACATTTGCTAAAAAGTGGGCTAAAATCTATATATTATTTTGCAAAAAATTATTCTCATCCGTGAGAAATAGATTATGAAAGATCATAGTAAACAAGGGTGGCCCAACAAGATATTAACTTTTAAGCTTGCATTGTTTTTCTTATTTTATTGGGAAGTGTCTCAACTTTTGGGGGCACATTCTTTTTGTTTTCTTTAATTTTCAATTATAACCATAATTATATTAATATGATAGTTTTGTTTGAATTGCTATGTTTAGTATGTATCAAAATAATAATAAACTGTTTGTTTGGTCTTCATTTGTGCATTTAAGTAAAATATTATGATAAAAATTTGTGAACTTGTAATGTGTCCCGTTACTTTTTTACTCGCTGCTGTGTATGTATATATTAGATTCCCCGATTTGTGCATCAAATTATCATACTTTTCAAATTTTGTGCTAAAATTGTTATTTGTTGACATTATTAGATAATTGCAATTAAATTTATGATTCTAAGCAATCATTGCAGTTTTAATCAGTACATCACCTAAAAAAAAAGTGATGCTATTTAATTCAATATTGAAGAATTGGCATAATTGAGGTATTGAGTTTTAAAATGTCTTAATTTCTTCCTATTTATTTTTCTTATTCTTAATTATATCTGATAGCTGCAATGATGCTTTTTCAGAAAATTTCCATTCATTTTTCAGAAATCTTCCATCTTTTTAGAAAAAGAATTTTCTTGAAAAGACAGATTTTTCATTTCTCATAAAGTTGATATCAGGAAGTTAGACATATTAAATCTTTTGTGTGATTGCAATAGGACTTTTTCTTCCAAAATTTTTCTTTAAATAATTTGATTTTTCAAAAAAAGTAAAGAATTATTGTTTTTTACATATATATAACAGCAATTTAATCATTAGCACAAATCTAGTAAATTATAAATAGCTATCATTTTAAATATAATTGCAAAAAATTCATTCTGTTTGCCATGCTTTTATTAAATCTGTATGGTTATTCGATGGGGAAAATCCTTGATTATCAGGAAATATTATCTGATGTTTTAGTTATATTATTGTTATTTTGTAAAAAAAAAATTATTAAATGAAGCTGAAATGTATATTTATTATTTAGCACCTGAAAATCAAAAGGCTATGGAGGCTTTTAGTCATCTAGTTAATAAAGTAGATGAAATGCGTAAACAGCGTCAATATTTAGAACAGCAGTTGAGAGATTCCTTAATAAATGATGACATCACCAAGACTTTAGTTACTCTGAAGAAAAAGGAAGATTTACAGGTATGATTAGAAGATATTAATTTCTTTTTTGACTCTGTTTATAATTGAAAATTATTCATCTAACTAATGTTTTGAAGAAACTTTCGTAGTTTTTTTTTACATATGTGCTAGGTAATCATTAAAAAAATCTTTCATGTTTAAAGTAATATTTTCAAAGTAATCTATCATTTCTTTTTTTCATCTTGTATAGTAAATAATGCTGATAACTGTTAGATTCAAAAATTGGTAATTTTATAGCTTTAGAGAAATATTTAGAAATTTTCCTGTAATTTACTTAACCCCTTCGCTGTTTTTCCCGTATATCATAAGGAAACAGCTTTTCAGGCCTTCACTGCATACAGGCAGTCTGATTTTTCTTTTGCTTTCACTGTTTCAGCCATATCTTTAATAGTTTTCGTAAAAAAATATTCATATAGATGGCAATAGTTTGCAGTTTATACTGTATTCTAATCTAATTGGTTCAAAAGCATTTTTTTTTCACTAGTTTTGTTTAAAAGATGAAATGCAATAAAAAAATATTTCATTTTTTGGACCAAATTCTAGAAAATAATGAATCTGTTAAAAGGTTAATGCATATTTGAACTTTTTAAGTGAAATACATTTCTTTTCATCTTAAAATTTAGGGTGATTTGGCTTATTAATGTTTCACTATGAGAGACACATCAAAATTAATGTAACTGTGACACAAAATAAAATTCTGATGAGAGAAAAAAATTAATTTTAATGTATATGTTTTTTTAATTTCTGAAGAATGATTGAAAAGATTATTAGAAACTTTTATACATAAATATTGAAAAGTTTTTTAATGTATAAAAAATTAAGATTACTTTGAAATTTCCTGCATTATCAAAAATAAAGGAAAAAAATGTTAAATGATTTCAAATTCAGACTAAGGAGACTATGTTAATCTATAAAATTTCTGAATTGTTTTAAATTTTTTAATCCACTTAGAGCAGGTTATTTTGAACCAAGTATAAGTATTTATTTAATCTATTATAAGTATTTTAATAATTCGATATTGTTTATAATTGCTTATATCTTAAAAATACTAATGGAAACAATCATTTTTCATACTTTATAGTAGTATCTTATGTCTAGAATTATTTATGATAATAAATGGAATTAAAAAATATACTTATGTGTACTTATAAAAGTTTTTGATTACAGCAAGTAATTTCTTATACTTTATTAAAGAAAAAGGATTTGAAGTAGTATTTTGGCAGTTTCTCTATTTTAAGTCTTTCCTAAAATATATATCAGTGTATATAATTAAACTATTTTTATATTTATGTTGCAACATGCTGTTTTGTTATTTATGTGAAAAACACTCATTAGATATTGAATTGCATTCAAATTTTGAGTAATATAATAATAATTTTTACTGCTGACATAATTTAATATGTGCTGCAAAGAGTAATTTTTTAGTATTTCATAGAATTCTAGTGTAATTTGGAAGTGATGTATTTTTAAAAAAAAAAATTCCTTGTACTTTTTTGAATATGAAATATAATTACTGCTTTACTAGTTTTCCTTTTGATATTCATAAAATTTCTCTCTCTCTCTCTCTCTCTCTCTCTCTATATATATATATATATATATATATAATGTACGGTAAAAGCTCCTTATTCACGCTTCCTTCATTCACATTTTCACTATTCACAGATAAAAAAATGCTACCCAATTTCTATATTTGTGGATCTTATAAGTACATACATAATAATAAAAGGATTCCAATGTGTATCCAACCCAATATCTTTTGTAAATGACACCAAATGGACTAATAAAAAGCCGAAATCGTGAATGGAATAGGACAAGGTGGGTTCAAACAGATAGAATCAAGTGGCATTCAGGAATTGCTTGAATCGCAAGATGAAGATTGGATTGAAACCAACTTGAAGGAAATGTTAAATTCACAAATCATTGAAGAAGAGGCTGCAACAAGCACTGGAAACATTACATTTAATTTGAAAAATCTTAGTGAAGGTTTAAGAATGGCAAATTAGCTTTGCCATTTCTTTATGAACATTGACCTGCCTGTGAAACGAAGTCATATTTTTAAGAGGCAAATTGCTAATGCGACTGCTGCGTATCAGTTTGAATTGAATGAGCTTTTAAAAACTGCTAAGCAAGAGAAAATTACAATAATTCTTCAAACCACCGCCTAAGCCTTAAGATAATTAATCAAAATGTTCAAAAACAATTAAATTGATTTATATATATCTATATATTTATTCATTTGTCAACTAGGAACGTATCCCCTATAATCCCGTATTAATTACCATTCCATATTCGTGGCATATTTAGAAAACCTATACCCCGCAAATAAAGAGCTTTTACTGTATTGAATAATGTGTATTGTATACATATAGTAATTCTGAATAGGGGAAAAGCTAGAAAATTGATATAATTAGTTCCCATAAGTCAAGGAAATGTTGCAAAATTAGTGAGATAATTCTTTTCATAGTTTCTGTGGCCACACTGTAACTGTAAATTTATTTGATTTGTAACAATTTAAAATTTACAATCAATTTTTCTAATGGTCATTGATTTTTCACTATTCTTTAAAAAATATCTAAATGTTTTGATTGTTTTTCAGTGACATATTATATTTTCCCAAATATTTATTGTTATAAATTTTGTATTAATTTTCAGCAAGTATTTGTTGAAGAATTGAAGAAGCATGATGAAATTGTAAACTATCTTGATCAAAACTTGTCAGCTCAAGATAACATTTTATGTGCCTTAACTGAAGCAAATGCACATTATGCAGACACTAGAAAAGCTATGACTGAAATAAAACACCAGTAAGTAAACTGAATGAAAGTTACAGCTAAATAAAATTTGGGATTTTTTTTCCCTTTGTCTTTGAAATTAAAATTCAACAGCAAATATTTCATTAATATATATCAGAATAACTGTTGTATAAAGTTTTTTTAATATTTATTTTAATACCATATCTGAGATTTCTTTTCAGTTTAAATAATTAATGATTTCATGATGTAAAAATTACAAAATTGAGTTTAAATGCAGTTCAATTGCAGTTATTGAAAGTATAAACAATATCTAGACCCATTTTAATTTATAGTTCATATGAATTATAGGTTTATTCTAAAAAATGAACAAGTAGATTTGGACATAAAACTAGCTATATTAAAATGAAACTCATCTTATGAAAATATAGTTAGAAAACTGAAATAGTTTTTTAATCATGCTCTCTTTTTTGGAGGAGTTAGAATGTGAATGAAGTCACAGATAATCTTTTCTCTTATACTACTTACTTTAGCGTAATTAAATAATTTAAGACATGCAATAAAAGCCTTTTGTTCAGATTTTTCAAATGATTCTTGCATAAACAGTTAAAATAACTTTATAGCATTATGCAATAAAAAAATGTTAACTTCGTTAAAGAAATTTAAATTAACTTCCGTAATAGTTGCTGGAAAAGTGGATACTTATTGAATTATTAGACCAACTTAATTTATATTGTCAAACTTATAGTTTTATAATAAAAAATACTATATTAATTTTTTTTCCTTTCTTAAAGGTTTTTATAAGTGCATGTTTTTAAGATGAAATTAGTCTATGGACCCTGTTTACTATGTTGAATTTTTTTTTCTTCTGATTTTTTTTTTCTTCTGATTATTTATTAAATTAATTTTATATTCCTAGGCGTCAGGAAATGGTGAATGCTCTTATTAACTCTTTTGAATCTTATGATGATTTGATTTCAAAAGCGAAGAAAGGACTAGAATTTTATAAAAAATTACAAACAAATGTTACTCGTCTTCTTACACGAGTTCGTAGTGTCACAAAAGTTCAAGATGAAGAACGATCTCAAATTGCAGAAGCTGGACTAAGAAAAGGTAAATTTGTATTGGCTTCTGATTGTATGTATTATAAATAAATCTATGTAAAACACTTGTTTATAGTTTGTTATGTTTCGCTAAAGTGAGGCTTATGCATTTTATTCAATTGTTAGGTTCAAAAATTCTAATTTTATTAAATTATCATGGTATAATATAAGAAACCTAAGGTGCATATTTATGTAACTTTTTCTACCTTTTTTTTAGATATCAAATTTGATTATTTTTACTAGAAATGGTAAAGTTTTTATAAAATTGTACATTTATTTACCCATTTCTATGATGTCTTAAGCAAAGTTTTAGTAGTATATCTAGCTACATTATATGATTGTCTGTGGAAGGAATATTGATAATGAAGAGAAATAAATTATTATATGCAGCATTCTTTAAAATTTATTATGATAGAAAGAATATTAAATAATTAGGACAAAAAAAGATATGAGACTATGAAAGGAATTTAGCCTTAAGACTTTAACTTTCAGGTAAAGATTCATATTTTGCTGTTGTTGAGGCCTCTGGTTTTGTCCGTACATTGATCTCTCATTATCTGAAAATTCTATAAAATTGAGAATATTGTGGAATGTAGATTATTTTGATCAATGCAGGAAACAACAAGACATATGTTTTCAGGGGCATTTCTATAATAATCACATTTACACACTAAACCAGTGGTGGGGAAACTTTTTATAAGACGGGCCATTCGTAATAACTAGACGATCGTAGCGGGCCAAAGAATAATGCTTAAATCGTTAAAAAATTTATGTGTTCTATAAACATATACATATATTATTACATACACTTATTATTTTAATAGTAAAAAGGCGAAAGGTAAGAAAATTATAAGCACAAAATAGAAAAGGAATTTAGTGTAGTTCTTGATGTGAAGTGTTATTACTTTATTTTCTTGTGTCATTACTGGATGATGGTGCATGAGAAAAATGAAATTGAGACTGTTTTATCAAAATTTCATCATAGTCCGGTTCCATTTGCGAAGCAGAAATTCTTAAAACTGATGAAAGGTGCTCATCTGTAATTCCGTTTCTTAAAGAAGTTTACTTAAGCTCCATTGTTGAAAAGATTTGTTCGCATATATAAGATGAGCCAAACATTGTCATTATCTTCATTGCATGAGTAATTAGATTTGAAAAATTATCTGGACTTAAATTTTTATAAATTCTAGTAATGGTACTGTATGAAAAGTTTGTTTCAGGAGAGTATTACAGTTCAGTTCTATTAACTCAAGTTGAAATTTTGCATCAACTTCTTCGTAATTAACACTGAATGGGGTTGCAAAAATACTAAACTCTGGTTCCATTTTTCTAAAGTCCTGAAATCTCCTTTCAAATTCTGAAGATAGTTTTCTCAAATTAATTTCGTATTTTTTAATCTTATTGTTTGATATAGTGTCGCTAACTAACTGATCTTCGGGTGGCCTCGCTTGTATTTATACCTACCTGCAAGAATTGTTCGGGAATTGGAGTTTTGCGGCTCTTTTGGAAAAACAGAACAATGAATCGAAAATACGAGAGTGTCTGGAAGTTTCGAGCGAAGTGGAGTCAGCTGTTTGGGTCGGATGGATTTGTCCAGAATACTATTGTGTTTTGAATATCGCCGCAGGTAGTTTTTATGCGGGTCGTCACATTACGAAGTAAGAATGGGTTCAAACATTCTCATGACGGCTCTCTTAAACGGGCCGAATGAAACCTTTCCGCGGGCCGTAGTTTCCCCATCACTGCATTAAACAAACACAAACATAAGGCATTCACACACATAACCCAACAGAATGACACTTTACCTCTTTCTAATTATAAAAAACATTGCTATATGAGGTATGTACCTAATCAGGCATTGCCATCTAGTATTCAATAGAGAAGATAAGAGTAATGTAATAGATGCAAGAGGTTTTAATAGTACAAAAGTTGATGTACAAGTATAATAAAATTAAAATTTAAAATACTGTAACATAAATAACAAATCTGCATATTTAAATAAACAAGTTAAAATTCAAAATAATAATAATAATCCTGAATTATGATTTGTGGAATATTTAAGGAATACATAAAGAAAAAGACATAATTTATCTTGATTTTAGGCAATAAATTTTTCTTTTGTCTATCTAGATTTATTATATTATTTGTAGTGTTTTACTCTATTTATTTTTTCTGAATTGATTATTGTTTTCCTTAAATTTCTGGATTTCACAGAACATTCAGGTAGCGAAGGGTTAGTTTTGGAATTAAAGTTGAGTTTATTACATTTGGGGAGGAATGATGCACACAACTCTTTTGTATTTCATTATTGATATTTCACTGTTAAATAATCCTTTTGTACTTTAAATGCAATTACATAATGTGCATTCTGAATGCAGTGTTTTTCTAATTATTTTTAATAAGTTAGTTTAGCCCTAAATATCACTTTTAGACATCTTTCTTTATTATTATTATTGATTTGGATATAAATAGCTCTATTTTCCTAAGAGTTATTGTGTAACATTTTATATATTGATGATGTAGAGACAGAGATTTTAAAACTTTTACAGTGAGAAAAGTAAAATTTAAGAACTAATTAAAAAGAACAAAAAATTATTTTAAAATTGAAGTGAAAATGACTAACTTATTTTGAAGATTTGAAAATTCTAGATATAAAATAGGAGTTCTTATAGATAGAAAATTTTATTACCACTTTGAAAAATATATTTATGCCCAATTTGGTCTAATTGTGAATATTTTTCCTGATTTTTAAAAGTATATTCATTTGAAGATTTTCTTATAGGATCTAAAATGCCTGTTGCTCCTAATGTTCCTCCTACACAACATGTTCCAAAATTGAAAGATTACCTTCCATATATGACAAAACAAGGTGGCACTATGTCAGTAACTCCAGGAATTTTTAATGCTTATCCTCCTCAGCTGCCCGGTAATCAAATAATTGCTGAACCTGTAAGGCAAGCAACTTTAGGAGGTCCTTCTGTGGAGACATTTGATCGAACACTAAAGCCTCTACCAAAAGAAAATATAAGACCAGAAGATGGTGTAGAACTTCCTTCGATAGGTGTCCGACCTACTCCAGTTGGTTCAGAACAAACCTCAGCTCCAGCTATGTGCACTCCAACAGCTTCTTACACTCAGGTTGGAAGTATTCCTTACTCTTCTCCTCAACAGATACCTAGTAATACTCCAGTCTCAACTGTTTTGAACAACTACTCTGCATCATATGTTCCTTATCAATATCCAACTTCTTCTGCAATGAGTAACTCAAATATTACACCTACTGTTCCATCTTCAAATGCAACTTATTCGCATCCATATGTTCCTAATTCTCAATCTACTCAAAGTTACACTCCTCATATTCCCAATCAAAATCTTGTTTCTGCTAATCAGTACAATGCAAAACCAAATTTCCAGCCTCCAGCTGGTTCTGCTTTGCCTCAAGGTATTACTAATACTCCAAGATTTGGAATGTTGCCTCAAAATGCAATTCCATCTTCACCACAATCTCAAGTAAATAATCTACAAAGACCTCAATTTCCATCTGCTGCTCCTGTTTCAAGTACACTGACACATCCAGGTGGTCCTTATCAATATCCTAGAGACTCGGCTAGTATCCCTAATTCTCAAAGTACTGGCTATTTTTCACACGCTGCGAATGCTGTACCAACTAGTAGTGTAGCTGCATCATCATCTATGCCACAAAATCAAATGCATCCATCACAACAAGGAACAATGCAAGTGAATCCTTATTCTGCCATGCCTGGTTATGCATATGGTCAAAAACCTGTATCAGAAATGAGTAATTATCAAACATATTCATCTGCACAAAGTTATCAGGCTAATACAAATCTTGGTTTAGCTAGTGTTACTGCATCCATGGATACTAGAACCAGTACTTTCAATTCATCACTACCTTATTCTGCTAATTCCAGTTTCATACCTTCCACCCAACCAAGGAATGTCACTCCTCAGGTGGCACCAACATCATCTGCTTATGGTTTTCCTGCAAATGCACCATCTCAATTTTATAGTCAGTTTCAATCCCAGACATCTGTTAATCCTCCTATGCCCTCCAGCAATTCTGCTGTGGCTAGTATACCGTCAAGTAATACTGGGTATGTTACTCCAACTTATCCACATTCAAGTAGTTATGGAAACACACCTGTCTCAAATCCAAATGGTGGCTATTATTCATATATTCCACAAACAACACAACATATTCCTGCTCCAAATGCAACCTATTCTGGAACGAATGTTCCACCTGTAAGTTTAGCTTATTCTGCAACAAAATTACCCTCTGCAAATTCAACTTACTCTGTTACAAATGTTACATATTCTGCTACGAATACTTCATCTATAAGTTCATCTTTTTCTGCAGCTGTTATATTTTCTGGAAATGCACCTAATAGTGATACCAGTGCTTCTGTAGCATCTGTTAATTATGCAAGACCAAATATGCCCATAACAGGTGTTCCTACAAATTTTCCTCCTGTTCAAGCTGCTAATCAATTACCTAGTTCTGGAAATATTCCTGCTGCTACTTTTCCAGCTCCTGCAAATATTCCCACTGCTGCTGTTGTATCACAAAACAGTTCATTTTCCACTCACACTTCAGTACAACCTCCAGTTGCTAATACTTTTAACCCCCTGCAAAATTATCAATTACCTCCAAATTCAGTTAATCAATATGCATATCCGGCAAGTAATGCTGCTCCCACTACTTATGGAATTCCAAATGTGCAGTGTCAAGTTATGCCATCTCAACCTAGTGTTGTACCTCCAAATAAACCATTGCAACCTTCTCCAACTAATGTTTCGAGTCGCCCAGAGTTAAAAAGCCCAGCTGTAGCTGCTGATCAACTCGTAGTCAAAGAAAACTCTCATTTAAATGCAATTAGAGATCTTATTACTCCTCCTCTTGAGACTGAATGTACAAGTTCTGTGGATTCAACAGATAAGCCTGTATCTCAAGTTTTACAACCTAAGGTAAGTCATCTATTTTTTCTCTTTTTAAATTCTGTAGCTAAAATTTGTTATAATGCATTTTTGGAACTTCATGGGAATATAAAAATTATTAAAAGTATAATACTTTTTTCTCAACTTAATCTGCGCTATAGTTGATTATCCATGTAATAGATTATAGAATTTTCTGAAGTATGTTTTCTTCAAGAGTTCATTGTTGTAAGTGCATCTGTTCAAACATATTTATTTTTTTAATTAAAAGGGATTCAAAGCAATTTAACTGTGTTACTATATTATTTTATTGAAATTCAGAGTCATATTGCCAACTTATATTTTTTAATGAATGCAAAAGTATTGAAACGAAAGAAGAAATAAATTTTGTAATATATATTTCTTAACATGCTATTGCTCATCTAGACTTTTAAAAAAGGAATTTCTTTGTGTTTTACTGTATGAAGAAGCAAAATTATATTAAAGTGCAAAAATGTGGATTTTTTTTTCATTGATTTGAAAAATGAAATGGAAATCTTATTTATGCTTTTAAAAATTCTGGTTTTTTTAAAATTATTTTTAATAATAATTTTCTATCAGTGGTTGATAATGTGTAAGTGTTGGAATTTTATTTAAATTTTATAAAATATAAATTTAATTAAATTTATATTTTTATATAAATTTAATTTTATATATTTTTTTCTATTTTATATAATCACTATAGCTAGTAGTATATGAATATTTTTTATAATTAGAAATGTAATAAACACTAAATATAAAAGTTGTAATTATAAAAGCTTAAAAGAAATTCTAGAATTAGTAATTTATATATTAATTCTTCTTAGCCTTTGTGTCATTCATTTATTGGTAAATAAAAAAAAATTGTGCATTTTGCTAAATACTTTGAACTTGTCTTAAACATTATGATATAGTTTATTTTTCCTTCTTTTTTTATAATTGAAGATTTTGCTGCAAAAAGAATGTATCTCCTGTTTGGGGAATTAGGAGTACTTTTACTATCATGTTATAAAATAAAAACTTGTTCGTTTGGTGCCAGAAAGATATAGATTTAAACTTTAGTTCTTGTGTTAACACAAGCAATGGAGCTGTTTGTCTTAATAATTTATTTCAGTATAGAGGTATCTCCTGGTGCTACCACTGGTTTTGTGCAAAATTGAATTACCAGGACTACCTCCTTTTTGTGTCAAACCCTTCAATTCTCTTCTATATAGCCATCCTATTAGATATTTACTTGTGAGTTGATAAATTCTAGCAGGCATTATAAATGGGAAATATGAAATATATCTGATGTAAATATTTCATCTATAGTTAATCCTCCACTGTTTTTTCTCTAAACAGGAAATAAATAAATAAATAAAGGAATCATTAAAGATCCATCTTTTCAGTTGTGAATTGGAAATAGTTATAATATTCAGGTAGTCACATTATATCAAGAAAAAGGACTTTCATAGTCTGTTATGCAAAGAAAGTTATGGAAATCAAGAATTACTTTTTAAATACAAATGTTCAGAATTTCTTATGTTGACTTTTTTTGATATTTCTATTCAGTGATACAGTGATTGATTTTAGGTGATTGACTTGAAAAGTATCCCTCAACCGAAGGAAAAAGAACCACTGAAAGATCCTTTAGACGATCCTTCAGTGCGCTCCAAGTTTGTTAGTGAAGTTGAAAAGTATGAAAAGTTTGTTGATGGTTTGGTGAGGAAATCTCTGAATGGAACTACTCCTCTTGATCAGAAATGGAAGGTAAGTTCTTGTATTAATTCTTATGTTGAAGACTTATTGAAGTATTAATTATAATTAATTAATAAACATTCAATTTCCTTATTGGCTTTGATTTTTCTCAATTCCTTAATCGTTTAACTTACTGCACATACCAGTGAAATTTAGTGTCCTGGAAATGACTAAAAGTAGTGGAATTAAACTATTTCTTGGTGAAAAACTTAATTTTGAATGCTTAAAACTGATTAAGAAATTTCATGAAAAGACAATGGTTTGCATACTTTTAGTCTGTTACTCAAAAATAAATAATTAAATGCAAGTTAAAAGTTTTTTTTTTACAAATTAATATAATATTTTGTAAATTTGTATTGTGATTGAAAAACAAATTTTCATTTCTTATTATATCTTTGAAGGCTGTAAGATTGCTACATAATATTAATCAATAAGTGATATTTTTCTTCCCTGATTACTTTTTTTTATCTTTTATTAATCAATAATTTGCAATTCTTTCTATACAACCATAAAAATAAATTGATTACTTATTGTTTCATACTAGCCCTTTTCTTCTTCTAAAGTGTTAGGCAGTTTAAATTATTTAAAGAGTACATTTGCTTTATTAAAACTACATGTGTAATTTTGCTATGTTTGTACTGATTCTGTGTTGTATTTAAATATTTTGGTTATCTTATATAAATAAGTTCCTTTCTTTTTTGTTGTTTTTCAGAACTACACTAATGATAGGCAAGAAAATATAACTAAGTACTAAGTAACAAATGACAAAATATAGCAGAGTTTTAAATTATAATTTATGGAATTTAATAGATTGAAATCCCAACTATATAACAAACTAATAACAATTTTTAACTTTCAAACTTTTATGATGAAGGTTTTTTTTTTTTTTTTAATTCCTGTTATGAGAAAATGATTTTTATACTACTAAAAAGTTTGTTATATTTTACAAATTTCAGAGAAAAGCTATTTTTAAAATGTATTTTTAAACAGCTATAGATATGATTCAATTTTGTAGCATGATTCTCTTGTAAAAATCTGAAATATTTTATTATTTATCATCAAGATATTTCCTTTCTTTTTTTTTTTTTTTTTTTTTTTTTTTTAGGAAACAGCACTTGTTGTTAAATTAAAATTTCTTTCTTTTATCTTTCTTTTTCTAGGAATTCATAGACACTCAAGATAGAGAATCAAGAAAATTATCCATTTCTGTAGCTCGCTGTTATCCATTGAAGAATCGATTTCCAGATGTCATGCCTTGCAAGTTTAAATTTTTATACTTCTTTCATAAACACTGAAATCATAATTTCATCCAGCATTTTTCTCTTATTTTTAGTTTATACTAGCTGGTACCTCGTGCATTGCTGCCACAGAAGAAATAATTTTGGAAATATTATTTTGAAGATAGAATATAATTTTGGAAATTTAAAATAACTGTCTTGTTTATTTAGAAATAATGGAAAAAATATTTATTTTTTTTAAATCAAAAATGGATACATTCATTGAAGTTGAATGATATATAAAGGAGAAGTGGAAATAATTTTTATTTTATTCTTAATTTTATTATTCAAGAACTTTGGAGTAGGCAGTCTTTATTTTGTTTTTCTATATTCAGCAGAAACAAATAAACTTCTTGATTGTTTGACTTGCACTCTCCAGTATACAACTAGTTATGTGAAAAACAGGGATTTTTTAGGTTCAATCTGCACACTTGAAGTGTTTGCTCTTTTGGTATTTCAATGGGCATCCAGAATGTAAGTTGAATGGAGAATTGTAGTCATTTGAAATCAAAAGCAATGTTCATTTCAAATCAAAAGCTCACACATTTTCTCTGATTGACGTTCCATGAAGGATGATTGTCAAGATTCTTGCCTCATATTGGTCTTTTGATTCTGAAACTCATGATCAGGTAGCATGTAAATGTTGTCTTTTGCTTCTTGCCTATGTTGATCTTGAGACTCTGAAACACATGAATTTGCAATTTGCTTAATTGCTCTCTTGTTATTCCTCATTTGTTTATGAGGCTCGGTTTGGCAAATTTCCAGATGTTGCGCCATTAAATCTATTGACAAACATTTGGGAACACTTTTTTTGTTGAAGCAATCAACACAATATACATTTGTATAATCTAAATACCATTTGTACATTC
Organism: Argiope trifasciata; assembly: GCA_026543055.1. NCBI lineage: Eukaryota > Metazoa > Arthropoda > Arachnida > Araneae > Araneidae > Argiope > Argiope trifasciata. The sequence continues at coordinate 106,252 of JAPMOQ010052130.1, forward strand.
ACTTGATAAATAGCAAAACTACTGTTTGCACTGGAAAATTTCCATTATATATAGCTTACCTTAAGCGACATCAATAATAGTTTTATTTTGTAAATGTGAGATCAGTTCTGAATAATATGTGTGGTTTGATGCAGACAAAATAGCGAACACACTGAATGACAACCTTCTGTGTAGAAGACTATTCATTAATGAGAAGAAACACATTAGTACTTTCAGAAAATATTTTTGATTTCATTTCCCTCACATTGACTGAAATTAGTCTCAATCATTTTATTTTGTTTGATATATATTTGATTAATTCCAATGAGATGCACTGTTTGACTTTTGTCAACTATCAGTTTTGAAATATAACAATCGGGGAAATGCAAGCAATAGATTTTACCAAGTTTCATTGCAGTTGATTGAACACTACAGCGTTGCATAGGATACAGACAGACAAATAAAAATTCATTTTTGTATAATAGACATCTGTTATCTGTCTATAACTTTAAGCAGGTAGAAGCAATGAGTTGGTCAAGTTGCATAGCAATTGGTATAACAGTGTAGTATTGGTATAACAGTATTGAATAGTATAACAGTGTATTAAGTACGACCCAACAACAGATAATTTTTATATAATATATTTAGGTATCCTTTTAGAATTGTACTGCTTGGTGTTCTATGAGAATTGTAAGGGAAGCAATTATTTTTTGTATCCTTCGCAATTTGTTTATATTTCTCAAGATTAATATTAGAAAATGTGATTAAAATATTTTCTTTTAAAATTGATTAAACATAGAAAATATATTTATGCCATAAATTTGTTGATATGGTTGAATCAATATTTTTTAAAATTAAAATAATGCAATAATTTCTGTACTCTAATATATTTGGAGGAAGATGTCAAAATTGATTTAACGTATAAAATATATTTATGCCTTAAATGTGTTGATATAGTTAAATTAATATTTTTTAAAATTAAAATAATGCAAAAAATTTTGTACTGTAATATTTCCAGAAAATGTTGTAAAAAACACTAAAATTTCATTAAATTTTTTGTTAAAATTTCAATCCTACAGGAATGTTTCCCCTAAAACTTTTTTGCATACTCTCAAATAGGGTTGTTGCCTTAGAAAACAACTAACATAGCATTTACGTACAGTAGCTATGAAATATTAATCTCTAGCTTGAATTTAACACCTTTACTGAATCTTTTGTGTCTCTTTGGGGAGTTATTTTGGCAATAATCCTTGGTTAATAGATGCAATATATAAATATGTAAATAATTTTTATATGTTACATAATTTTAATATCCTTATAACCATCCCACAAGTCCAAGTAAGAAGTATTCAAAGTATTTTTGCAATCAAATGAGTGTCACAGCAGTGTGTAAGAGACATACAAATATTCATTTTTATTTATATAGATAGAATATATATACTTTATAATATTACAAAAGAATAAAATATCATAATTACAATTATATTGAAGCAAGATTTATGTTTTGATTTTGAATGTATTTTTTATTGTGTTATTATGGACTTTATTTTATATATGAATTTCATCTTTAATGTTTTTATAAAACTTTAATAAATCTTAACATTCCAATGTTTTTAACTTGTAAATTTACTCTTGTAAATTGTTTTCTTTTTCTATTAAAAGAGACTTTATTATGTAAAGTATTTAAATTTAGTGCTATTTTTGCTAAATAAACTTATGAATAAATTAATATATATATATATATATATTTAAAAAAATATATGACATTTTAGTATTATAATTATATACTATAACAAAATGAAACTAAAACTTAATTTAGTTATTTATGTAATTTTTTGAATATTCTTTCTTTCAGATGATAGCAACAGAGTGCAGCTGACTTCTGCTAAAGATGATTATATAAATGCTTCTTATTTAAAGGTAAACTATTTATAAAAACTTAAAGAAAAACACTTTTTTCTCATATTTGAGCCTACATTATTTTATCCTAGTTGTTTTTATCATGCTTGCTTAATTCGATTTTTTAAAAAAATCATTGTGAACTGAATTAGATGTTTTAGTTATTTTAAGTGACAAAGTAACAGTATTAACTGTTGTGGATTATAATAGTTGGCTCAATTAAGCAACCCTGATTTTGATTTCATAATTAGTATAATTAATAAAAAATTAATTTCAAATTCAACTAATTGATGCATGTAATGATTTTTAAAAATTTTGAATGTAAGTTATTTTATTTTATGAAGCTTATAAGATGAGTGAGAAAGTGTAGCTTAACATTTATATGTAGTTTAATTTCCCTGCCATTATTAACGAAATTTAAATCATTGTAATTATAAAAAACAGTGACGAATCGTCATCTGATAGAATGAAATTACTTTTGATCATTTCGTTTCACTCAATTTTTTAAAATTTTATTTTTGGTTACCCTATATTATCAAATTCCTTAGGCTAGTATTATAGGTCAGTAATTCATTAATGTGAACCATTCTGCAATTTTTAAATCTTTAAAACTATATTTGTGGTACATTTATAAAAATTAAGATACAAATATTGCATTTAAATTTGAAAATTCTGAAACAATTAATGTGGATTTTACATGTATATCATGGAAATTGAATGTTTTTATAAAAAAATTTAAAGTTATACATATGTTGTTATTTTTGTATTGTGTTACTTCTATGTTGTTTTGAGTTTCATGGTAGAGGCAAAATTCTTTCCAAAAATGTCTTTTCTCTGGTTAATTAAGAAATGTAGAAGGCTTGTATTAAGCTGAATATTTGGATGATTTAAACATCCATGCATATATATTAAAAATATATTTATATATTTATGTGCAAAATAGAAATGTTTACAACTAGTTTGTTGTTATACATTTTAATTTAAAAAATTTTTAATGAGTAATTTTTATGTTATAATAGTTGGTTTTCAGTGTTTCAATTTCACTGCCAATTTTTTTAGGATATTTGTCCTGGCAGTCCAGTATTTATCATCACTCAAGCTCCATTGCCTGCTACATTTGGTGATTTTTGGCTGATGATTTGGGAACAACAAGTGGAAACTTTAGTTTGCCTCTTACCAGATTCTGAGGTAAAACTTCAAGCATTTATTAAATAACTTTTTTTTTTAATTCTGCTGTAAATATAATTCCTTATTCTTGTAAAATTTTGTGTTATCATACTTTATTTACTTCTGACAAAAGCAAGATTGTTTTATATTTATTGTTATTAGAGAGAAAATTTCTGTAGAGGAATGACAGTTAGATATTTGAGTACCACAAATAATATTACTTTTGAATGCTATTTTTACTGTATATATTATGCCACGTGTATTTTTAAAATATTCTAATGAATATTTAGTTTTGTCCTTTTTTAAAAGAAATGTTTTATAAATAATAAGATGGAACAGCTGAATGCCCACTAAGTTAATATTTGTACGTATATTTGTTTTTGGACAAATGAAAAGTAAATTATGTTTGAGGGTTTGAGTATTAAGCAATTTTATACACTGAAATTGTCATAACTGAGATAAAATTTGGTTAAATGTGATAACCTGTTGTCAACAAATTTGAGATTTAACTAGATTCTGTTTATAATGATTTTTTATTGGATTTATTTTTAAGCATAAAGCATAAACAAGCCACATGCTGAATCCTTGAACAATTCCTCCAGATAGAAAAATTTCTTGGCAAAATATCAAATTACAAATGAATAATATATGAATTACTGACAATACCTTAATATAATATCTGATCACAAGCAGATAAGGGAGCTGGGATAGCGTGGTTGGTAAGACATTGAATTTGGATTCTGAGTTTGAACCCACTAGTCGAAGACCCTCTGTTTGTGGTGGTGGCTGGCACACATATAAATCTGTCATGGTCACAAAGTCCTCCGTCAAGAGTAATATCATTGGGGGGTAATATATTGTATCGGAGGTAATCGTTCTCTGGTTCAGGTTTAAATTACGATCTGAGGATGAATGAAGGCCACCCAATTAAATGGGATTGTGATGTGCGAGTAGCTAAATAGTATTCTTGTCCCTAGATGGCACTACTGAAAAACTAGATACATAAATATTTGGACTTAAAATTGCTGACTTTGAATCAGTGGGTTTGTCTAAGATGAGTGCCGTTAGAAACAACAACAAAAAAGTTTTACTTATAAATTACTGATTTACAGTCATTAATAAAATAGCATTCTAGAAGAACATTTTAAACTTAACTTTTAAAAAATCGCAATTCTTTCATTCCCCCTCTTCAGATAAAATAAACTGCCAAATTTCAACAAATGAATAAAAAACAAACTGGCAGAACATATTGCTTTCAGATATTTGATTAATTCAAATACATAAGAAAATGCAGAATAGGCAATTCAATTACATAAGAAAATATAGAATAGGCAATTCAATTACATAAGAAAATGTAGAATAGGCAACACATATACATATTTACAAAAATAAGCATATACTGCAAACTTGGATGAACAGTACCAAAATTTGAATATTTTTTCTACAACAGTGTAATTTATAATCAAACACCTATTTAATTTATATAAATATGCATTTAGAAAAAATGAACTTTTAAAAACTTTTTATTAAATCTTGTACATTGAAATAAGTATTGTAGACTTATTGTTTTAAATTCTGAAACATAACTTTTTTTTTAGATGGTAATAATTTCCATGTGCTAAAAAGAATAATAATTTAGTTCTTTGGTAATTTGTATAAATTTTGTATTGGTCCTGGATCTTCTTTGAAGATTTTTCAGATTTAGTCTCATTATTGAATTTTTAATTGGAAATTCAATTATTCATTAAAAAAAGTTTTTTTTTGGAAACAGGTTGCTTAGCATCATGCAAAGTCATTAAAAAGTGCTTAATTTTGGAAGAAAGGCCCTTGAAAATGCTTAATTTTCTAGAAAAGTGCAAAAAAGACATTCTTTTTTGTTTCAACATATTACGTTTGGTTTCCGCATTCGATGAATGTGCTAAATTGATAATAGTCATAAACATTTTTTTGCTGGATATATCAAAAAAAGGATACAGGAGTTTTAACCCATTTTAAGGTTAATGAACTTTTTTCCGCTCGTTTTTTAAACATTGGGCATCATATTGAAATATTGGAATCGTTACTCCGAACGAGCAAAATACAAAATATGCGGAACAGATTGTGACTGAAAAAAAGATTGAAATTCTTTTGCATTTAGTGTTCTGAATAGCGAATGATTTGTTTTAATTATGCCTGGTAAGTTTATATTCAACTCTTAATGTGTTCTTAAAGACTGCACAGATTAGCTCCGAATGACGAAAAATAATGTGGTGTGTAAAAGAAATAGATGCTTCAGAAATGAGAGAAGTTGTTCTAAAAGCAAACATGAAATGTAGTATGTAAGTGAAATAAATGTTATCTAGCCGTTTTTATTATTTTGAAGCATTTTTTTGGTTGATACGCTAATGAGGATTCTTCCCTAGAGGATAAAACTATATGGATAAATGAGATAGCCTTTGATGCAAAGTACTGCATGATTTTTAATTACATGTTTTTAAAGATATTCCAATGCATAATAAGGCAAATAAAGGCTTCAATGGTGCATAGACAATAGATTATTCTTGAACATTTAAAAGTATATCATTCATAGTTATGCCTTAAAATCACAATCTACTATTTACTCATATTAAGTAAAGGATTATATATTACTTCACTCAGATTTTGTTACTGATAGAGGCGTTACTTATTTAATGACTACATAAACTGCACAATTTGGTGCAGTATCAACCTTAAAAGTTGCAGGACCCAAACTGGAAAGCAATTTTTATCAATACTTTATTATTATTATTATGAAAAGCAATCTAAGGATTTTCGATCAAGATAAATATCAATGGTAGTATTTACTTCTCTACTTTCTCCTATGCATATGCTTATTCAGTGCAGCGGTATCGGTATTTCTTTGTACAGTTGAATAGAATCAAGTATGAATTAGGTGCATTTTACTATCCTTTTAGATTGGATTAAAAATTCAATACATATTTGTAATAATGATGTCAAAGCAAATAGAACCAATTTTCATTATTCTATTTTTGTGTGTGCGGTTTCAAATGATTAATTGAACACTCACGAATAGACAGATTCACAGATACATTTACTAATTATTCAAAAAATTAATACAATACTACATTTTGATAAAATTGCATGATGCATTTAGCTTATCTAGTTGTTTTTGTTTTAAGGTATATTCACATTTATACAGTCAGATTTCCCATCAACTAGTTTCTTCTAATATTTGTAATTACAATTAATTTATGACAATTGAAACACCTTGTCTTAAGAGATTGAAAGAAATTAAGTTCTATCTAATAATTGGACTGAAATGATTAAAAGGCTTGCTCTACCTTTTTATTGAGAAAAGGCCCTTTTTAACTCTTGCTATTAAATTGAAAAAAGGTTTAAATAGATTAATAAAAGGTTTAAATGATTGAAAAAAGGGGTTACACCATATCCAATATGCTATATTGGTCTGAAATTTGCAGAAAAATTTTGCTTTTTAAATCAATTACATAAATAATTATTTGTTAAGCAAATTTTTCAAACATTTTAACAAGTTTAAAAAAAAGGCTAAATTTTGTAATGTAATGTTAATATGTTTAAATGTGACAAATTTATCTGCTTTTTAATGTTTTTTAAAAAATTGCATTTAATTTTCATGTATGTTTCTTAATACATTTGAAGTCCAATGTTTGTTGCTTTTTATTCTCAAATGTGTTTAGCTTTTAAATTCCCAATATGTATTGCAATATTTTCCTTGTTCAGTGTTAAAAGAATTTTTGAAAAAATGTTCATTTTGTAGGAAATTCTATTTAATCAAATTTTTTACTGTAAAGAACATCTATTTCATATAAATAAATGTCTACTAACTATATAATCAACCTTAGATGCTTTCAAATCTGCTAATTACTAGATTTCCAAATGATTTCATATGTGTATATATATAGATATGATTGCATGTCCTTCATCATCTTCCTTTAATAGATATATTAAAATATTTACATTTCTTTGCTGTATATTCACTATATACAACATATGGCGGAAATTTAAAATTGTTTCAAAAGCTTTTTGGAGCTCAACCATTCGACCGATCCTGCCAGTTTTTATTTAATATTTAAACTTTTTGCCAATAGATATGTCTTTCAACGATCACCTGCTCTCTGTATTTTTTGAAAGAACATTTTGGGCATATTGAACATACCAAAATATATGAGCAATAAAATACTCCTGCATAATATTTTAAACGAATTGTTTGTTCGTTTGAGCTGAATTTAAATGTTTTTGAAGATGACAGTTTCATTGAATGTCAACTTAAAGAAGTGTAAATAGATGACAGAAAAATTGCAATAAAATAACGATTGTTTGAAATTTCATTAATGCTTTAAAATTACTAGAGCAGTAAACAACTTCAAAGATAAATTCTTCATAAATTCATTTGATATTCATTCACACTGGTACAATACATAAGGTTTTAAGTTGCATATTTCATTACTTTAAATCATTAAAAAATGAAGATGCCATAATTTTTCAATAAAAAATAATGATTATAAACGATTTTGAATTCTGATAAAATTGCTACGAGGTGTTTTAGGGACAGGATAATTAATATTTAAGTAGCCAATTATGTGGCTCTGAAATAATATATTTTTTCAGCTATACAACCATTTTGCTGAATCACACTCAAAAGTTTTATGTTTTATTATAATAAAATATAATGTAATTTCTTCTAAAATATAGTACATCAGCTCTATATTGTTATTTATGCATTTCGGATCAACAGAACTATTTATAATCAGTTCTAATTTTTAACATATGATACTGTTTTGTAAATGTTGATTGCTTGATAATAAAATGTTACAATGATTTATTATTAAGAGTGATAAGGAAATATGAAGACAATTTTACTTTACAATGACTGCTCACTATCTCATATATATCATAGTGAGAAAGAATATATAATGATTGCTGGTCTTAAAATACCTAGCAAAAATTAAGAAAATAACTTTATACAAAGTTTTGCAAAGTGATGTTATCAGTGATCTTGGTTAAATAGAAATGGAACATTCTTCCTGTTCACTATTCTTAGAAACCGTCTGACTTTTGTAGCAGTTCAAAATAAGCGAAAAACAGTAAAATTTGACTTGAACGAGCAGAAACTTGTTCCTACCCTTAGGAACTCTTGCCCCACATGACAAAATGGCCTTACATGGGAGATAGCAAAAATTCGTCAGATGCTTTCAGTGCATCTCATTTGAAAAAACGATGTACTTTTTACAGCATGTAACTAGTCTGGCATCCATCGCTTTTGAAGTTTCACACATAGAATGGAAACACCCAGGGGATTAAAAAATATTTTATTATTTTAGTCCTTCATAATATGAAAAAGGATGAAAATTTCGTCTTACACCAATCTAATACTATAATACGAGGAATGGTTGCCAAGTCGAAAATCGCCCCAGAATTAATAAACTCCGGTAAACTTGGGGGTCTGGGGTTTTTGGCCACGAGGAATCGATTGGCACCGGTTTTGAAGCGCTACGGTCGAGCAGTTCGGAGTTACAGATAGGATATTTTCAAACTTTATTAGTTCGCCATAATGGCTACTTAAATTTTCAAGCGGTAACGTGCTGCCATCTATAGCCAATATGGCGAACTAATAAAGTTTTATGTTTATGCTGTTATAGGTTTATAATATGTTTCTTTTGTATGTATATATGTTTGGTTTTTCTAAATAAATTTGTCAAAAATATTGAATTTCAACACACTTCAATCTTTACCTTTACTTTACCTTTGTATAGAATAGTTCCCTTTCCAAACTCTAACTTTGTTTAGAATAGTTTACAATGGTGCACTTTAACCGGTTATCTTTTCACCAATGGTTTCACAAATTTTTTAATGGCATGTATTCTTTTGATAAATCACAATTGAAAATTTAAATCTTCGAGTTAGCTTCGATACCTGTTTTCTCCGAGCGGAGCTCGGTCACCCGCTGGTATTTAAAAAATCGATAAAAACATATGTTTTTTTTTCTTCCTTTGGTTCATAAATTAAATAATGTATTTTTTAAATATCTGCAAATTTAAGCAAATAATTTTATAAACTTCTCTATTAATTTTTGCTTTATACCTCTCTTTGGGGGGTTAATCTTTAAATAAATTTTGTTATTTATATGATACAATTTGGTTTCGTAGATGTTCTTTCCCTATTTTTTTATGTTTAAATTCAAAATATAGCTATATTAGAATATTTTTCAAAAAAAATTGTTCTGAATATAGTCATATACCTTAAATATTAAATAATAATAATTTTACTAAACTCTAAAAGTTAAAAGTGATAAGATATTTCTTTCATAACCTGAACATTTCTGAACACCCTTATCCTAATCTATTAAGAAAAAGGATTTAAAAAGCTTATTTAGAACATGGCATTGCACTGTCATCTTTTGTGGTAGTTTTGCCAGTCTAATAATGGTAACATGGCAACGAATTGGCAGATTCGGCTGCAAAATCTGCAATAACACTATTAAACCAAGGAATTCCATACAGTGATATTAGGAGTAGTTTAATTAAGCATATCCATTTCAGCTGGCAAAACACATGGGATCTTCAGATCCAGAATAAACTTTATTCTGTCAAACCAACTATTGGATTGTGGCCTAATCACCCTACACGGGAGGTCGATGTCAAATTGACTCGCCTCCGTATAGGGCACACTCGCTACACGCATAAACACCTCATTTTCGGTGATGCGGCTCCGAAGTGCTCTACTTGTCGTGTGGAGTTTTCCATTAAACATATTTTAATTGAGTGCCCGTCTTTTAATTCATCTCGTTTACACTTTTTTAACTCATCATCATTAACACTACAGGACCTTTTAGGTGAAAAATTCCATCCAAACATTTTAAAATTTTTAAAATCCATTGACATTTACAATTGTATTTAATTTTTTTCTTCGGTTCAATCTTGACTTCTATATTGCATCATGGTAATGCGTTTTTAGCATCTTTGTTTCATTCACTCTTTTTAGCTTGGACGTGTTTGAACTTTTATTTTGGTAATTATATATTGATAACTTTCTATTTTTATTTTTATCATGTGTGCTTTTATAATTCGAGCTATAACTATACCTTTTGCTTGGCGCAGTATGATCAGATATGGTTATTGCGCCAAAAAACCCTAATCAACCAACCAACCAACTAATAATGGTAACATTCCAGAATGCTTAGCTCTTAGCTTAATAGGATTACAGCTAAAATTTCTAAATGAAGCAAGTGCAGGAGGAAATTTACACTTTCTATCCAATCTATGCCAAATCTTATTTGCTGTTGCACAAATAAAAATAAAATACAAACTTTTGGACATGATGTGCTTCTACATAAGTGATAGCGATGTTAGAAATGATATATCTAACCAAATAAGCTTTCTTTGTTTAAGAAATATTGAAAAATATCAAAGGTCCTAATTGTTTATCTTATAAATGTTGACTTAAAATTTTGGTGATGATAGTTTTTTCAATTTTCTTTTCTTTTTTGTTTTTGTCAAAACCAAAAATTTGTATTTTGAAAATGCAGAAATAAAAATTAAAGCTAAAAAAATGCACATTTAAAATTAATTTTTAAACATTTTTTCATTAACCCTTTAAGCGGTCAATTTGTTACCAGAAATGCTTCCAAAAAAGCCATATTTTTTCTTCCACAATTTTACTCAGAATCAATGAATGTTTCCTAAAATTGTTGAACATCAGAAGGGTCGTCAAATTGAATCGTGCCAACAGAAGGAATATTAGTAAATTTAAATCGAGGACACGGAACAGGTTGGTTTTTCACATCAACCTCGGTAAAAATTCAAGCAGAACTCTATTCTTCATCAGAGCTGAGCTCACTGCACGAATCATCTGAGGAATAATAAAAATAATTAGAAGAAATATATGTATCTGTATCAGAATGAAGTTCATCATCTAACAAGAAAGTATTTTCGTTTATTACATCCATAACTTCCATAAGAAAAAAACAAGGTTTTAAATTCACAAGTGTTGAATACAGTAGAACAAAAATTTCAAAGGAATATTCCCACTACAAAGAAAAAACCCAGATGAAAATCCTTTCAGTTATATGGACAAGCCACGCCATCTATTAAAAAATATTAATACTAAATAGTCTCTTTACTAAAATGAAAAATATGGGCAAACCAGAGAAGGAAAGGAGAAAATATCGATGCCCGCATGCCGTACGGGCAAACCAGTTCAGACCAATTTTGGGTAGCACATACACTGTACGGGCAAACCGCTTAAGGGGTTAAAAAACTATGCATTATTATAAAAGAGAAAATAATCTAGGATTAGAAAATATGCAGGTTTATATATGCATACATGTTCAAAGGTGCTTAAAAAGTGTTTTAAAGTAAATTTTGGCTGCACTTTCTCATTATGTACCCTGAAAAAAAAATTTGAGTTATTATGAAAGCTTTAATACTTATAAAATCACAATATTTGTTATATAATTATAAAAAATTTTCATTAACGTTTTTTTAAAAGCTATAATTTATTCTTAGTTGAAAAATCACATATACTTCCCAAAAGAAAGAGGATCAGTGCAATCTTGTGGAGCATTTGAAACCACTTTACAAAGTTACAAAGAAAAGAATGGCTTTGTTGAACGAATGATTAATGTTACACATATAAAGGTATGTAATAAAATTGTTATAGCTTGTATTTCCTCCTGAGTTACTGAAAAAAAGTCATCTTTCTCATCAAATCTATTTTGTAATGTATTACATAGCATTTTATTTTTTCAATATTTATTGCCATCTTACTATTGGGTTGTTCGGAAAGTCATTTCGTTTTTTTTTTTTTTTTTTTTTTTTTGTCAAAATGAAAAGAAATTTTCGTTTAATGAATAAATTATTTATTAAATTATAAAATTGCCATTCTGGTCTAATACCTTTTGCCATATTTTTGGTAGTAACATGATTACACGCTCATAAAAGTTTTGGTCTTTGCTGTAAAAAAAAACTGATCGAGGTGGTTTTTGGCCTCCTCATTTGAAGGAAAAATTTTGCAAATCAGTTCTGGTACTGATGTACTGTTAACACATCTTCTCCACACATATTGGCTAATTTATTTCTGGCTTGACAGCATTTTTACCTTTTATAGCAAAAAAGAAAAAAATGACGAAAATGCTGTTTATTGCTCTCCATATTTAAAAGGGCACCATCCAAAAACTACTGCGAAGAATCAGCTGCACTTTTTCACACTCAAGCCTTGCTATATCAGCTCTTAAAACATAAAATGATTTTGCGGTTTAAGTATGAAATTGGGTGCGAAAAATGCAATTAAATCCTTTGTCAGGAAAAAACGAAATTACTTTCCGAACAACCTAATAATTAAGTTATTTATCTTTTGACATATTTGAGAAACTTTTTTATTGATTCAAAATTTTAAAAACATTAATATATTTTATTGTTAATATTAACAAGTACAAATAAATAAAAAAAGTACAATTTGTTTTTAGCATAAAAAGTAGATTTGAGATTGGGCTAAATAAAATTATTTATGATGGAGAGTAAAGAATAAGGCAGAATTGAAAGTAATGAGGCATACAATTGGTACATGTTAAATCTATCATTGATTAAATTTCCCTTTTCTGGTTTGATGTGGAAATTTAAATAATATCTTGATATTGTATGTTGTAAGTCATTCTACATATAATATATATTTATACTATAGTATGCATTTTAAGATTGTAATGTAGCTCATAAAAATATGAAACATATCCCTCAATAAAATTACATAATGTAAGTAATAGCAGAAGAACATCGGCCAAACTTTAAGAAATTGTGGATTTAAAAAGTAAATAAATTCCTTTTGTATGTGTGTTGTTTAATCTAAAATTTTACGTAATATCTTGATTTGTTTTCTTCTAGTTAATGTTATTCTTCAATAAAATTTATTATTGCTTAATGGCTGTAAATAAATGTGAGAAAGCTTAATTTCTCCAAATTTTAAACTGATATGACTACATTTTTTTCCCCCTTTCAGAATCGAATTTCTAGAGTTGTAGTTCATCTTCAGTACACTCATTGGCCTGCGAGGTAATCTTTTAATTAAAAAAATCTTCAATCTTATTCATAATTTATATAAGTAATATAATCTTTGTTGTGCTGTGCTTTTAATTTGTTTATTGAGAACTAATTTTTCTTTTTTCATTAATTCGTAGGATTATTTTATTATTATTGTTCATTTTTTCTAAGATGAATATTTGATTTAAAATTCCTATTATCAAAACAGTTACATAAGCATTTTTCAAAAAAGATTTATGTATATTTTGATTATTTATTTTAAGAAGTAATTAGATTAGAAGATTTTAAGGTGCATATTTACAAAAATTGCTAAGTTTTGAGAATGAAATCATGCAACATTTTAAATTTCTATGAAACCCCCCCCCCCCTTCTTTTTGCAGTGGTATTCCTCAAACACCTGGACCCCTTTTGCAATTTGTGTCAGATGTCTTAAGTTATCATAAACAACAACGAAATCTTATGAGACCTGTAGCTGTACACTGCAGGTAATTTTACTTTATTATATGCAATTAGAAATTTGATTTTTTCCAAAATTGAAATTGTGAAACTTTTGAATTATATTCTGTACAGTGCTGGTATTGGTAGAAGTGGATGCTTCTGCTTGATTACTGCATTGGTCAATGAAATGAATAGTGGTCATGGTCCTAGAGATGTGGCAGTAGTAGCTACTATTGTTAGCCAGCAAAGAAAGTTTCTCATACAAGACAAGGAACAGCTAAAGTTCTGTTATGATACTGTACTGTATTATGCCCAAGATCTGTTGATGAAAAGTAAGTATCTTGTCTTTTAATTTATAAATATTTATGAGCTTAAAAACATATTCAAAAATGCAGTGCATGATTAAAACACTAAGGAAGAAATAAATTATTTGCAATAGTTTCAGATGAAATGAATGGAATTTTTTTTTTTTTTTTTTTTTTTGTACCCATGAACCCTGATATTGGAAAGACACCCATCTATATATAATATATAATTATTATTAAAGATAAATAATCAACAACATTCATATATATTCAACATTCATATATGGCACATTTTTAACTGATATATAAGAGATGTTTTAGGCTTGCAGATGGGGTGATAATCTTAGTCATTGTTTTTTTAAAACCTGTTTTTAATATTCTAATTGGCCACTCAATTTCTTATGAATAAAAATAATTGTTTTTTCTGCATTTAATTATAAGAATTTAATTTTTACTAAGTTTTAAGAAAGAAAAGTTTTGTTTTATATAGTTTATTCATTAAATTATTTTAAGACTGAACAAAATATTTCAAAATATGAAAAAGTTCGTTAAATGTCTGTTAACTTGAACCAATTTTTTTAAAAAAAATTATGTTTTCTCTTAAATTTTTCTTTATCCCAAACCAAGTATTTTAATTCCAGAAATGTATCACAATTGTAAATATATTTTATTTTTAAATCCTTGTAAATAACTACTTTTTAAATACTTTTTTTGTAATGGATTTTCTTTCTTTCCCCCAGGAGGCATACTTACCAATCGAGCTTCCTTTGATGATAAGCTTCCCGTATCTGGAAGTACTAGTTCTCATGTTCGACACCCATCTGAAGATTTCATCTTAGGAAGTGGTGGCTTAGCAAAACTGCAATCTGGAATGGAGAAGTTGGGTCTTTCATCTGGTCAACAAAATGCTGAGAGGGAAATTACTTCATCAGAAAATGCTATAACTAATAACACTACTGTTGAAAATGGTGGTGGAGATACATCTGAAAATTCACATCCCTCTGAAGAATTAACATCATCAGAGCCTATAGACAAGAAGGATGACCCTGCTTCTACTCCTGATCCTCCAAAAGACAGTAAGACAAGTTTTGAAAAGCCTTTGCCTTCTATAACTAGTCTACTAGACCCATCAAACTTTACACTTGATTCTGCTGGCTCCCCTGCAAAAAGAAAGATTACAAAAGAGAACTTTTCTACTTCAAGAGGCAGTTTGTCTACATCAAGCTCTGATAGTACTGATCCTTTAAGTCAGTTGGATCCATTGTGGTCTTTAAAAAAGTAATTAAAATATGGTTGTAATGAATTCTGGATCACTGAAAGTGTCTTATTGGTATTTATAAATTTGCAGTTTAGTCTATGGATGAAGGAGCTTTCAAAAAATATATGTACATATACTACTTCTCTAAGCTTGTTAAGAATGTAATTACTTTTTGAATTAGAGTGGATTTAATTTTGAATGCTTGAGAACTATACATTGTTTGAAAGTTACTTTTATAATTTTTAGTATTGTGCTTGTATGCTGGATTTTTTTCAATATGGTTTGAAAGTAGTGTGCAAATATTTTTAAAAATTACTGCATATCTGTACATAATAGTTTAATTAGAAAACTATCCAATTTTTGTTCATAGAATGTTTCATAATTTACCTCACGTGAATTTTTTTCATAAATGTGCATTCTTTTAAAAGTATCAAATATATATGTGTTGGACAAGATTGTGAATCTGTTTTTTTTTCTTTTTTTTTTTTAACTTGTATGTTTGAAAATGAATAATATTTGTGTCTGAAATTAAATATGCTTATACATGGTAACTAAGAAAATATTTATGAAATTGTAATAGTAATAAAAATATCTCAAAAATTAATTTTAAAAAATTTGAAAAATAGTTTAATAGTGTTTTTTTAATGTAATTATATGCTTTGAAATTACTGAGAAAAAATTAACATTTTATAAATGTTAAGTTGAATATCTATAATTGAAAAAATATTTATTCTGTTATTGCATGATTTTTAATCATACAAGTCTCATGGCACAGTTTACATATATTGTGGCAATCTATTAACATTAACTTATTAAAATAAAATTTTAAAGCATTATTTGAATGCCCCTTCTGTGCCAATAATAAGAGGCTAGTTATGATCTGTTAAGCAGAAGATATCTTGCAAAAGAAGCAAAACATTAATATATTTTAATAAAAATGTCCGCTTTCAATGACCTTTAAAAAACATGGTCCGGTTAACTTTAAATTAAGAAAATGTAATTTTTGTTTACTCTTTACATAGTGATTTGCAGAATTTTTTAAAATTTTTTTGCTTGTTCAGATACAGTTCTTGGAAATTATGGTATTCTTTTGTAATCATCATGTAATTTAAATCTTTGTGCAAGTATCATTGAAAATTCAAGTTTTATTTGAGTTTACAGTTTAAAATTATTCTTAGCTTATTCAATTGAATTATCATTGCACTACGTCTCATGAAAGTGATTAAAAAAATATGCTTTCTTGACAGTGAATTTAAATTTGTAAATAGTCTATATTTATATGATGCTAACTGTTAGCTAAATCTTATTTCTTTCCCAATCCATTGTCAAATTTCTTATTTTTATATAATAAATTATTCATTTTCTTTGTATTTGAAAGAAAATTGTGATTGTAGTAAAATAATGGATTTATTACATTTTTTATGGCATTGAAATCTGCACGCTAAATTTTTTTTATAAGGTAACTGCACTTAAAATAGTATAATAATCTTAATACAGTTTGCTTTTTGGCAGAAAATTTTCTTCCTTTCATTATAAAAGGATCACTTTTCTATATTTTAGAATATTTTGTTAATTGTTTTGTTAAAAGCATTGTGTTTATCAGTTTTATAAATTGATAATATTTCTTGGTGTTCATAATTATTTTTTTATCAGGAAATTTATGTATATTAATTGAAATGTGATATTTTCATTATGAAAGAATTGTTAGGTTTAAAATTTATTGAGTACTTTAGTTCATAAATTAAATCATTATTTGAAGGTTTTGTGATATATTTATCAAATGTACTTTTCAAATAAATTTCTACCATTATTACAATGGTACTTTAAAATAAATATTTTGCTCACTTTTTGATATAGTGTGCTTGGTTTAATTCTTTTTTTTAAACATAATTTATGATGAAATTTCTAAGACAAAACATTTTCTAATTATGTTCCTAAAGTTGTTTCTATTGATACATATATATAATGTTGTATTGTTATATTGAAATTTGTGCAAAAAGCTTTTAAAAAATCCTCTTTGGGTTTAAAAAAAAATGTGTTTCATATATTCTACCATTTTTCATTCGCATAAATTCTGTTTTATTGTGATGAGAATAGAAAATGTAGATGAAATAAGCATTATAAATTTAATTTTATGATGAGCATATTGGTTTTGAAAGGGAATGATGGGCATTCGATTATTCAAATGCAACTTTTTCAAAAAGAACTGAATGTGAAAATCAGGACTGTTTTCAGTATTATTGACTTAGAATCTGTGACCTGCATCTTTAAAGTAAAATATAAGTGAAAATTGGATAATGTTGTTTTCACATAAGGAAACAAGAATGTACTATGTCATAACAAAGGCTGTAAGACTTTTCTGTGTAGGTACTTATATTTTCATTAATTAGTACAGAAAGAAAATTGGGAGAAAAAAATACCAATTTCACCAATTAATATTATAGTAATAATTTTATTCGAAACAATTTTGTTAAAATGTGTTATTTCTCCTTGATTTTTAATTTTTATTCAATTTTTAAAAATAATCAATTTTATATATTTAATTTTTTTTAATGAAGAATGAGAATTAATGAAATTTTAATCTTTGCCAAACATCGAATAGTATATATTAAAAATCATGTAGTTATTAATCTGTTATTTCCTTTAACTTTGATGCATAGCAGAAGAACAGAGCAATGAAGTATTTTAAATTATTCATGTTTATATTGTCTGGGTTAAGAAAGCATTTTTGTTACTGTTCAAATTTCAAATCTTGTTTTATAATAAGGTTAAATAAAATTTAGAAATTATTGTTAATATTTTATTTCCATGGAAATTTAGAGAGAATAAAACTTTCTGAATGTTATGTATGTGGGACCAATGTAATGCTTCATAAGCATTCTCATTTTGCTGTGCAAAATTTAGGACTCATATTTGATATGTTTGAAAAGTGTTTTGTGTTGTTTCTTTGTAAAATTATTACATGCATGCTTAAAATTTGCATTGTTTGTAGTTATATTTATTATGTATTTTATCTTGTATTATTTTATATTAAAAATAGGCTAGACTTGCGAAATTTGTCTGCTTCTTTGCCCCCCCCCCTCATAAACCCACTCTGTTTTTACATTTAAGTTTTTCCTTAGTTTAAATTGTGATGATTGTAAACTTTAATATTTTGCATGCAGTTCCTAATATAAATTTTTACACAATACCTTTTTTTAAAAAATAAACTTTTTTAAATAGTTGCTTTTCAGTATACCTAATTTTCTACCGTTTATTTAATTATTAAAATATTTTGTTTTGGTTAAATTGACCTTTATAACTTGAGAAAAAAAATCATGTTAACACAATGCTTTTCAGTATTTAATTCACAGAAGCTAACTAAAGATACTTCTTTAAAGTTCTTTTAAGATAAGACGTATTTTTAAGTATATATAATACTTAAAATAGATCTAAAGATAAAATACTTCTTTTTAAGTATTATTAAAAAAGATTTTTTTAAGTGATTAAAGACACTTTTATTAGAATTTTTTTTTGACAAGTTCAAACATTTGTATATCCAACTTAATAATTAAAAAATGAAGTTTTAAGCAAAAAATGTATTATAAATTTTTTTAAATTCTTTACTATGGTAAACTTTTTGTGCTGTGCAAAATATAAGAATGAATTGGCTACTTTTTGAAGAGGTAATGCAAAACAAATGATGTATGCACTATCAAAATTTATCACTTTTATTTAGGAATGCTACCTATTGTATGGTGTTATTATTATAATTATGGAACTGTCTTACAGTGGGATCAGAAGCATGAGATACAGTGGAAGTAAATTTTTTCTGAAGTACTTTTTGTTAAAGCTTTTAATTGCCAAAACACTTAAGCCATTATTTATATGTTCCAGCAACATCAGATTCCACTTTTTTTAAACCATATTTATTTAAAAAATGAGTTAAAAGGATTTTTTTCTATGTATATTGACTTACATTATATGACTTTTGATTCTTTTGTGTTGTGCGGGAAGGAAATTTCAATTATTATTCACTAGCCACCTTCGGTGACCAACTGTTTGTCCTTATTTCTTTATAGCATTATCGTAGTAATACCAACCAATTTTGTAGAATTGCATCAAATGGAACTACTATTTAAAATTTTATATGCATAACAAGCTAAGATCGTTTTAGTTAATTCAGCAATGTCAAGATATTATTTTACGAAGTTTTTTGTAAATGAAGTACGAAGAGTGTCAAGCAATCATTAATGAATTGTTTAGGGATTGTAACCTTTCATGTTAAGCAAAAGTTAGTGAAATCGGTACTGGGGTTTTGACATAGTCTTTACCAAAAGAGAATGCACACCGAAATTATGTTTTTGAGATTTCTCTTTAAAATGCAATGTATTTAGAACTCGGACATAATTGGTTAAATCGAACCTGTAACTACAACTGGGAAATAATCTCTTTGGCTTTGCTAGTTATTTTGAATAAATGGAATAACAATAGTAAATAAAGAATAAATAAGATTTTTTTAAAAATTCTAAATACGCTAGTTTTTATTTTTTTTTATTAAGAAGTATTTTACTAGAATGTGACGTTGAAACTCATTTGTAAATAATAAATTTAAAGCGGACCTTTTATTAGTAGAAAATCAACATTTTAGTTTCCCTCAAGAATGTTTGTACGCTTATGAATTTTAATAAAAAAAATTGCTCTACTGTTACTAGGAGTTAATATTTCAAGAATTTTATTACATATATATATAACTGTCTCTCAAAACTTCATTAAATACTGTAAAACCAAAACTTTTGTGAAACGTCAATAATAAAAAAAATTATATCCGAAAATTTTTTGTACATTAAAAAAATTATACACATTATATAATTGAACAAAATATCACTATATTAATAAATGTTGTGATATTTTGATCAATTAGTACTTGGTAAGACATTCGACAAAACCCACAACAATTTTAAAATGCCTGAGGGTAGAGTGTACTCGATTATTTTTGATATTTTTGCATGTATATTATTCCATCATTACTGTTTTTAATACGGTTTCAGTATCATTATTGTGTCTTTGCACTTTTAACTTTGAGATTTTGCGAAATATATTCTATAGGTTTTAAATCTGGCGAATGAAGTGGTGGTTTCAGTTTTTCTTATCAATTATAGAAGCAATCATTGAAGACATCGCGCTTAAGATCGTTATCCTGATTAAAGGTAAAGCTTTTTCTGATATCTAAATTTCGGACTGATAATTTTCAAATGTTTTTTTTAAATATTTAAATAAAGAGAATGGAACATTATTCCATCAGTAAATAACGAACTATATGGTTTTAATGCACTCTCATGATTGAAAACCTCATTTTCCCTTCCCCAAATAATTATACACTCATCAGACTGTTAAATTTGCTTAACAGGAAGAAGAAAAAAAAAAAAAAAGTAAAAAGACGGAAAGAAAAAAAAACACACCTAGATATTTATGCATTTAGAATTTATTTTATGTTGATTTCGCAATAAACTTGAAAGGAGTAAGATATTGGGATTTATAGCAACAATGACCGTTATTCCCTGTTTCCATATGTGGAAAACAAAAAGAAAAAAAAAAAAGTTTAGCTAGAAACACAGCAGAGCGCGCACACTTAAAAAACAAATTTAAGTTGTGTTTTATTTTCGATTTTTTTTTTTTTCCTTCCCTTCTTACTTTTTGCTCTCTCTATATATTTTCAATTTGAATGTTTAGGTAATGAAGCTGATCTGAGGGCTCATCGAACAGTTTCAGCAAAATATTTTAGTAAACTTCGTAGAAATCTTTACAGCACTCAAACGTGTTTTTTAAAAAACAAACATTTTTTTAAACTTTACAGCTTTTATTACATTGAGATAACTTTGCTGTATTGAGATAACTTTCATTATCTTATTTCCGCTTCAATTTTCTTCTTTAAAGCATTTTATTACTTAGCAGAATGAGATAAATTCAATGTCATTCCGAACTCATTTGCTATTTTGATGGAGGGAAAAAATCACTTTTCGAATACTGTTTTCTATTTCTTTCTTTCTTTAAGACAGTGAGTATTTTAAAATTATGAACCGAAAAAAAAACACAGAAAACACAAAAATTATGAACCGAAAAACATAGATATATAATCAAACAAAAAGGGTAACAGAACTATTTTTAAAATTCTACCAAAATGCAAAAAAAAAAAGGGGGGGGGCAGACGATAGTTTATATTGCGAATTTTTGATGCGTTCATATCAGCCTCTTTGTTTATTATTGTTAGTTAAAATAATAAATATTTTTTTTCAGAATGATATTAAGATAATATGGAAAAATATTGGCCTTCATATTCGAATTCAATTCTAGCCTACAGTGATTTTCCTTCACAATTTAAAACTTTAAGCTTATTCTGGGAACCGCTGTATGTATTAAATAAAAGAAAGGATTGCCTTTCAATACATTACACTAAAGTAGCGTAGGTATCAATATATTTGATAGAATTATCAAAATTGTGTCATGATCAGATTTTCCTTGTCACTTATTCAGATTTCTTTGAAACGTAAAGCAATCATTGCAAGTATTGTGTCAGAAATCAACTACAACCATTTTGTTTAATTCGGCTTCATTGTTTTAAATGAACTACATACAGTGACTGAAAAAATTTAGAGTACATCTAATATAGAGAGTTTATCATTGAGAGTATAGTTGAACCGTTGGGTCAACTCGCCATCATCCGAACAGTATTTTTGAGCCATTTTACATATATTCTGCCAACTTGGCTTCTTATAACTATCAGAGTGTAAACACGGCATAATGCTTATTATCTGTGTGACTATCTGGTCTTTTTGATGAGCTCATATGTTATGACAAGTCGGTAATCCCTCATGTAGTTAAATATTCTGGTAGTGAAGACAGCGACAGCTTCGGTTACAAAAGTACATCACTAAACCACAAAAATTTGTCCTTATTTTGGTAGCTTTATTAACTGCATGTCACACCGGCTATAAAAATAGACAATAACTATCGTTGACGGTGAAATGCTCTTTTAAAGAGGCATACAAAATAATAATGCTCTTAAACAGAATTTTAAAAAATGAGTTTTGAATTGATGATTTTAAGTCTTCTTGAAAATCTTTTTGACAGCGTAGCTGAATGCAGATTTCGGGTTCAAATTATGACAAATATGATTCGATCAAAGATTTTCAATTTGAAAAGATAATCGAAGTCACATGGCTTCTCGTGGAATATTGGTTCAGATATTATCTAACCATGGTTCAAAAGTATGAGGTCCATCCTCAAATAGCCATGATGTAACTGGGTAACAAATGTAACGCAGGCTAAACCAAAATAATTTTTTTTTCACCCGCCGTTCCACTTCGGAAGCAAAAATATTCTGCATTTTTGAGTCAAATTTCGCAATTTTACATGCATTAAATAAAGTAAGGAGAAAAACTTGGCATTAATTAAAGAATAAACAAATAAAATTCAATAAAGACATATATATATATGTGTGGGAATTGCTTAAAATCTCTCAACTTGGACCACGTCCTGTATGGCGCCATGTTGGCCATCTCGCAAGATTAATCACGTGAGCCTTCTCCACAATTGTGAGAGACGAGAGTTCGGCGCTGAGACTGTGAGACGTACAGCTCATGCTCTGTACCTATTTATGTGTTAAATGTTTGTTTAGTTGTGTTTTGTCCTTTTAAATATTAATAAATACATTTTACATAAATGCTGGTTGTCGCTTTTCCCCACATTCCCAAACACGCATATATAATGATTTAAAATTTTGGAAATAGATGGCTGGTTCGAAGACATTAAAGAAGACTCCTCACCCTTTATTTCGCTCCATTCTCCCCCGGAGACAGGCAGCATATTCACAAGCAGGGAGGGTAAACAATTGTGACGGAAAAGCGAGAAATTAATTTTCCCTCGTGATATCAGTATTTTGATAGGGAAAAGATTGCTTCTAGTGCCAATATATTATTAAGATTCTCATAGGGATTTCTGAACATGTGATTCTCAAAGCAGAGGAAACACAGGGATCATTTTAAAAACCATCCGTCTAGGTCAGCAATTCCCATCAATCGCTCTCAACGTGAGAATCGCTAACCAAAGAACTCTACAAAACAGCCCTTGAACCAATCAAGTAGACAACGTGGAATAGGAATATTTTAGAATGACTTTGATTAGGGATAAACCAAGATAAAACACCAGAAATCAATTGGGATTTAAACCAAATGTTGAAATATCATTAAGGCCTTATCACACGGTGAAATTTTGCCAGCACTTTTACGTTTCTACCCTCAAAAACCGGTCAAGCAAATTTCATATTCGATAACTTTTTCTAACCAGTTCGAAAATGTCGTCGGAAATATTGTCCTCAAACGAAATTCAACCAATCATGTGAAACTTTGAAGTGACGTCACTTTCTTTGTCGTTTGCTGACTGAAAGTACTGACGATATTTTACCGTGTGATAAGGCCTTTACACACACGCACACACACACACACACACACACACACGTCAGAACTAAAGAACGAGGAATTTATTTTAACAACTCATTGAAAAAAGAAATAAAAAATTTAAATGACAAGTTTATTATTACAGTAATAGATAAATCGGCAACTATTTTCTGTCCAATTTGTAAATATTATAATAAAGAACTGTTAATTAAAGAATATAGCTCTAATTTGACTTACAACTTAGTTAATACAGGAAAAAAAAGAA
Organism: Argiope trifasciata; assembly: GCA_026543055.1. Classification (NCBI taxonomy): domain Eukaryota; kingdom Metazoa; phylum Arthropoda; class Arachnida; order Araneae; family Araneidae; genus Argiope; species Argiope trifasciata. The sequence continues at coordinate 130,047 of JAPMOQ010052130.1, forward strand.
TCGTATAAAAGGATGCTAGCTTTCCCTAAAAAAACTAAAATTAAAACTTGCTCTTTAAATTATCCCTATTTCTTCTCAACCGTAAAATTTCATAAAAAAACCCAATAAAATTTAGATTTGTAAGTTGTTACAATTACTACACGAGGAAATATTTCTTTGAATACCTGAAAATTATCCTAAATAAAACTAAAAATGAGGATAACTTTGTAATCAGCATTAACAAAGAAGTTTTGGAATTTCTAATAGGTAACAAAATTAATACTTACGACTTTGAAAGTTTTTACACCAACCTGCCCCATGAAAAATTAATAAATGTATGTACTCTTATACACGATGAATATTTAAATAATTGATTATTCATTAATAAAAATAACTGGCTGGCTTTATATAACTTAAATATAACCGAAATTTATGTTTTCAATGATATTAATTTTTATAAACAAGTTTAGCTAATATATATATATTTTTGCATTATTACGGGAAATAAATAATTAAAAATAATTTAATGAATGGCTGGAGGTTTATTAATGATATTTAATTTTAATTAACTTAAAAAATACCAGTATTAATATACATTGCTATTCTAAAGAATTAATTCCAACAGAAACAAATAGAAATCATCTTGAAGCTACTTATCTAGATTTAAGAATTGGAATGGCTAATGATAAAACAGTAGTTTGTATTTATGATTAAAAAAAAAAAA
>JAPMOQ010052130.1:130849-147688 GCA_026543055.1 Argiope trifasciata
AAAAAAAAAAAAAAAAACCTGCAATATTTTATATTTTAATAAAAAAAGAAATGATAAAATATTAATTCTTTAACTTAGAAGTAAAATAGACGTTCGGTCACTAACTCAATAAATGTTGTTCCGCAATAACATCGAAGCCATAAAAAACATTTACTTAAATTTTAGAAAAAGGCTATAAAATATTTTTGAATTTACTTAAAATACATTTAAAAAAACAAGAATGAAAATAAAATATGTGTTTCAGACCATATATATATATATATATATATATTATTTTGGAAGTAGAGATTAAATAGAAGGGAAGCTAAAACTTCAAATATAAAAGTTTATTGGATAATGTATAGATCCTTCAGATTGCTTAAAAAATATTTTACCAATTAACGTAAAAAATAAACGTTATAGTTATCAAATCTTTAACCATTGGGCTTCTACTGATAATAATATAAAATTTTTCTATTTTTTCCTCTAATTGTAAAGCATAAAAACTGCAACAACTCGACGTGTCGTGGAGTCCACAAGTGTGTGGACGACAAGTTCATCGACGTGTCATGCACGTTGCAAGACAATGTGCGATTGTCATCTCCATATGAGCTAGAAATTGGACTTCTATCCCCGGGTGCTCAGGAGTCTTTACCTTCAGAAGCTACTGTACCCCTTTTTCCGTTGTAACTTGGACAGGACATCCTCTGCAGGAATATTGAGCCATGCTGTCTGTATAGACGTCCATAAATGTGAAAATGTGGATGGTGCAGGAGTTTGGGCACGAATGGACCTTTCGATGATGTCCCATAAATGCTCGATGGGATTCATATCAGGAGATCTAGGTGGCCAGATCATGCGCTGGAGTTGTCCGGAATGTTCTTCAAACCAATCGCGAATAGTTCTGGCCCGGTGACATGGGGCATTGCCATCCATAAAAATCCCATCGTTGTGTGGGTACGTGAAGTCCATGAATGGCTGCAAGTGATCTGCAAGCAGCTGAACATAACCATTTCCAGTCAATGATCGGTTCAGTTGCACCAGAGGACCGAGTCCATGCCATGTGAAAACAGCCCACACCATTATGCAGCCACCACCAGCTTGAGCAGTGCCTTGCTGTCAGTTTGGGTCCATGGCTTCGTGGGGTCTGCGCCACACTCGAACTCTACCATCAGTTCGTAACAACTGAAATCATGACTCATCTGACCACGCCACGGTTTTCCACTGGTCTAGGGACCAGTCGATATGCTCACGAGCCCAGGAGAGTCGCTGCAAGCGATGTCGTGCTGTCAGTAAAGGCCCTCGAGTCGGTCTTCTGCTGTCGTAGCCCAAAGGAAGACAAATTTCGCCGCACAGTCCTATCGGACACGTCCCTCGTACGTCCCCCATTGATTCCTGCAGTTATTTGACGAAGTGTTGCGTGTCTATTAACATTGACCATTCTACACAGACGTCGGCGGTCTCGGTCGTTAAGTGCAGGTGGTCACCCACTGCGCTGTCCATGATGGGATGTGATGCCTGAAATTTCATACTCTCGGCACACTCTTGATACTGTGGATCTCGGAATGTTGAATTCACTAACGATATCCGCAATGGAATGACCCATGCGTCTAGCTCCAACTAACATTCCACGTTCAAAGTCTGTTAATTCTCGTCGTGCCGCCATAAATCACGAAAAACCTGTTCACATGAATAACTTGAACACAAATGAAAGCTCTGGAAAACGAACTGCGCATTTATACTTTTTTGCTGCGATACTACTGCCATCTGTATATTTGCATATTGCTATCCCATGACTTTTGTCACTTCAGTGTATTTCTTTAAGTTCAAATCCACAAACAGATGGCCAACCTTTTATTGGATGTAGCTCAAAATTTGACAGGTGTGTACACTATAGTTGTTAAACCTGTGTATCAGATTTTACCTATCTAGCTCTCTCCATTTTGTAATTTCCGTGTTAAATTATATTTCAACAGCCGGACTACCACTGAAAATATTTTATTCAAAATTCGATTGAATTCTGCAAATTTGGTATAAAGGCCGTAACTAAATTTCAACCTCCGAGCTCAAAGCGTTTTTGAATAATTTTTTTTTTTCTCGGGCACACAGAGAGACAGACGGACATTTCCTAAAAATGCGTTTTTTGAACTCGGGGAGATCTGAAATTAGCCAAAAACCTCGAGTTTGAATTTTTTGATGATTACTATACTTTATTCTACGTATTCGGGATAGTTAAAATTCCTTTCACAGACAAAAATTTACAAATTAGATGAGGAGAAAAGGGGCGCTGTTCAATTTTCTCAAGACCTCCAGAGGGCCTAATTCACTTCTAACAAAACTAGGCAATAGAAAGCAAAAACGGGGCATGTTCCAATTGAAATTATGAAAAACTCATAAAGTGACATCGAATTTAATAATATCAAAAATGAAAATGAAAATTTACGAGAGCAAAATCCGGAAAGAATGTTCCGACAAAAGGAATATTAAAATCGACAATTCTTTTATTCCTAAATGCCACCAAACAGTTACTCTTAATATTTATACTAGAAATAGAAATGAATATGCAATAAGCAATGAAAATAAATCTAATCAATAAAATCTTAAATGTAATATAACTAGGTGAATCTTCTAACTATTACAAATAACTGAAATTCAATGAAAAAAATTCATAAATTGATTTAAATAACAAACATATATATTTTAATTAAATATTAAAATTATTAATTGATGGAAGTTATCCATGAAAATTCAAAACATAAATAAAATGATTAAAATTATAAAATCGTTAACCCCTTCCAGTAAGATTTAAGTATAAAAAAATTTTGGGGGAAATAGCTATTTAATTTTTATTTAAGAAAACTTATTTTATTTTATAATTCTAACTAATTAAAATCATATTATTGGTATGGATGTAATTGTAATTTGTAAGGTGGCATTTAACATTTCTTCAAAAATCTCTAGTGATTTCGAATTAGCCCCTAGTTCTCGCGTTTACTCTAGGCACTCCGGTATTTTTTTATGTATAATTTTAGGCGCATATTGTGTCTAACACCAGAGTATTCACAAGATTCACTTATTAGTCACTAGCCGCCTTTGGCGACCAGCTGGTTCGCCATGAGTAATGGGTTCTAACATTTTCAATTAAATCACATATTCATTAGCCTTGAAGTAACTCCGGGCATTGATTGGCCTGAAATTAATATTTTCTTTGAGATGATGGACGGAAAGTTCTAAAAGAAAGCGTTTTCCTAATAATATTCTTTAATTTTATAAATCAGTCAGTTTTAATGATTGATTTAGTAGACTGATTGATGTAGCAACTTTTATTTAAAATATTAATAAAAATATTTTGTAAAATATGGGTGACAGAGCAAAGTATGAAGAAATCTAAAAATCATTATTCATAAATGCATTGTTTAACTCAAACTTCATAAAATGTAATTATTTACTTCATTTAGATCAAATTAATAATATTAAACAATATGTATGCCTATTAATAATATTTTGCAAATTGGCCATTGGAAAGGAATTTGAATGCATACCCTGTATAAATTCAATCCTGTATAAATAACGATAATTTATTCAATTAATGATTTAAATATTACAAACGATCATAGAATCCTTTGCCTTGCATTTTTTAAAGAAAATATCACATTATATATTTATTTTATTTTATCTAGTCACGTGCTAAAAGTTGCATTTCTTCCGATTTAATTTGCGATGATAGTTTTTTTAATTTTGTTAATTTGAACTTCCGTCAAAATGATGGCAACACGGTGAAAAAAACTAATTTTTTCCCTTTGACGTGCTTTTGCAGATTTTATAGAAACCTTAGCTTTGCATTTATTTTCTTAGAAACTATCACATTTTATAATGAAAAAAAAAATATTGAATTAATGATACAGATATTGCAAACGATAATAAAAATATCCCATTAAGTCGGATTCCAATGCATATCCTGTCTAAATTCGATCAGGTTTACCGTAAAGAAGATTTATTGAAGTAATTATTTAGATATTGTAAACGATCATACAATCCTTTGCTTTGCATTTATTTTTTTAGAAAATATCACTTTTTATATTTCTTTTATTTTATCCAGTCACGTGTTAAAAGTTGCATTTCTTTAGATTTATTTTGCGATGATAGTTTTTTTTTTCTCAAATTTCCGGCATTCTTTTATTTTATCCCGTCACGTGATAAAAACATGGTTAAAATATTTCTTTAAAAATTCGTTAAAAATAGAAGCTTACGTTATAAATTAAAAAAACTGATACCGTTAGAAAGCTAATTTTTTATTCTTTAAATTGATTTAAAAGTGATGTTTGTGCAATAATATTTTCGGAAGTTATAACGGAAAAACGTTGAAATTTCGCTTAAATTTTAATTAATTCAAATTCTAATTAAAAATTCGAAAAAAGGGCTCCGAGGTGCACATTCCGGATCTCCAAGGTATGGGTGAAACCAAAAAAACAGGTGCTTTTCATGTCCACAACTTTACAATTTTTTTCTAGCCCATATAGGGGGTAAAAAACAATGATTTTTGTTTTATCAGTTAGAAAAAACAATAGTTATTTATATTTTAGGAAGTTTATATTTAAAATTTATTTTTTTTATCTATATTGCTTTATTTCTTTGTTTCATAAGCGGCAAAACAAGCTGTCTCAATGAGCATGAGCCCAACTTTGAAGCGTATATACTTTAATATTTTACTAGTTTCCAAATTATTAGCTTTTTTTAAATGATTAATAATTTTAGTAGTTTTATAAAAATTTCCAGATTCATTGAAATCTTTATTTTTTAAACTACTTTTTAAATTTTTATTTTTGTCCCATGATAATTGTAACCTCTGTTACTAAATCCTTTTTCATGAAATTAAATAACTTCAAAATACACGAACAGAGGTCACTACCACTTTATATTGCAGGCAAAGGTAACTATAAGAGAACTTAAGTGCCATTTTGAATTTCTTCTTCACATGTGGTGGTTCAAAGGCAAAAGATTTTGATTTCAAGGTGAGTGTGTTTTCTCTGTGTAACCTCTGTTATTATAGTTTTATACTTATTTAGTCTTTTAAAGGCTCAAATTTCTCATTTTATATATTAAATAAGATAAAATCTATATAAAAAATACAATTTCTGTTCATTTTTTTAAGAATATATGAAACTAGTGATTTTTCCCCCTTTAAATGTAACCTCTGTTACACTTCATTTGTAACAGAGGTTACACACAAGTAACAGAAATTTTTATCTTCTAAATAATCAATTATATTATTATGGTTTTCAACGAGCCACATGGAACTTTTTCGAGGCTGGCCATGGTAAAGGAGCAGCTGATGGTGTGGGTGCTGCACTAAAGAGAAAGGCTGATAAACTCGTTTCTTTTGGCCAAGATATTACAGATGCAAACCAGTTTTGTGAAGCTATGAAGGGATCAAAAATAAAGATATTTTTTGTGGAAGAACAAGATATAGATTTCATTCAGCAATCCATACCCATAAATTTAAAAACACTAAAAGGAACGATGAAAATCCATCAGATAAGTACAGTGCATAAAGCTGGTAGCCTATCATATAGAGATCTGAGCTGCTTTTGTGGTGAGCAGCATGGTTTTTGTTCCTGCTTCGAATGCCAAAAATTCGACCTACAAACACATGCAGATGAAAAAAATGAAGTAGAAGATAAGACTAGTTACCCAAATGAACATTTAGAACAGCCTGGACCTGTCTTAATGGAAAATGATGACAGAGAAGTCACTGCAAACAAAATACATAAAGGAACATTTTTGCTTGTTGAGTTCATATCTAAAAAGAAAACTATGAAATTTTATTATGTTGCAGTAACACAGGATGATCTGGAAGATGATGGTGAAGTACGGGTGATGTTCTTGAAAATCTGTGATGGTACAGGAACCTTATTTAAAGCAGATGATACAGACATTGCGTATATTAATTTTGAGCAAATAAAAGACATTTTGCCAATGCCAACAATAGTCATAAAGGGAGATAGATTGTTTTACAAGTTTCCCTATTCAATTTCAGTCTTTGAAAAATAAATAAATTATTTGATGCGAAATAAATAAGTTACTTGAAACTTCGCTGTAAATTTCTCTTACTGCATGTAACTTCTGTTACCGAGTGTAACTTCTGTTACTGAGTGTAACCTCTGTTACTAATAACTAATTATTAGTTTTTTTAATAATAACACTTGCAAATTGTCAATACTTGTTTGCAAACAAACAAACTCTTGAAGTTCTACAAATCTAACATAAAATTAATCATATTCTGAAGGTTTTATAAGGAGAGATTGGAAAATTTGTCATACATATTTTATCATAAGTAACAAAAGTAAGAAGTTATCATAATTATTTATAATTAATATTTTTTTAATCAGAAAAAAATTATTATTTCAGGCAAAGGACCTGAAAGGTAAGTTAATATATAAAAATCATGTTTTTATTGAAACACAATCATACTAAATTGAGTAGATGTTGTCCAGTAACAGAGGTTACAATTTTCAGATCAAAATCATTTTTGAAAGCCGATATTTTTATTTTTACAGTTAATTTTTCTATGCTGGACATGATTTTGTATATATTACACACATATGAATGTAATAATTTCACAAACTAGTAAAAACTGCATCAAAAAATTCTCAATTGAATTTTTTTTGAAAAGCACCTGTTTTTTCGGTTTCACCCGTATACATGTACCAAATTTGGTAGCTGTAGGTCCAACGGTCTGGCCTGTAGAGCGCCAACACACACACACACACACACACACGCACACACACACACACACACATTGAGCTTTATTATAAGTATAGATGAACGAATTTATTATAATGGCTACTAATAGTTTGGCTGTAACTTGTACCAAGACAATCAAACGATATATGATAGTGATTTATGATACCAACATAAGTAACAAAGTACCTCTGAATTCAATACACTAGAAATTTTATATCAAATTTATTATTATATTCAATAGCAACTTTAGTCGCCTGACGAGTATAGCTCGTCATGTTATATAGCCCAATGACGAGTATAGCTCTTCATTGCGCTATATGGCATGAAAAATCAATGACGAGCTATACTCGTCATTTTACGGGAAGGGATTAATAATAATTCAAATTATTAATGAAATTAAAACTGCTTTGTTAAAAAACTGTATTATGAAAATAATTTTAGACTGTAATTCCATCCTAGAGCTGAACTGCGAAATAAAAAGGACTGTCCCTGAATAGAAAATAAGTTTGGCATTGAGTAACTTGCCGCTCTCCCATCGCAAAAAAAAGGAGAAGCTGATAACGAGAGAATGATCATAGTGATCATGTTAACGGACTTGAAAACTTTTTCAGGAGAAATATCCACCAGGCAAGTCTAATCAATAACATTATTTTTGATCATTCGCGCACTGGGTTTTGCGCAATGCGATCTTTGGCTTGTTTTCTATATATGTTAATTTTTTGTACTAACCCATCATATCCCTTCAAAATACATTTGTTTTATAAATTTTACTAATTATGGATTCATCTGATAAAGATGAAGAGATTCTAAATGTCTCACATTATTGTGGCATTTGTAAAAAAAAGGTTTAAAAGTAGTTTTTATTATAGTACCTTCAGATCTACATTAAATTCTACTCGTAATAATTTATTTCGTAATTTCAAAATTTGTTTTGTGAAATTGATATTTGAAAAATGTTTATATTTGTAACTTTGCAATATTCACCTTATATTTTGCAAAGAGTAATCAGATGCATTTTAGAGTTCTAATGTCTGTAATAAAAATTTCAGAATTGCTCACAATTCTTCTAATTTATTTTTCTCATTCAGTTTTACATTACCTTTTTCTTTCATTTAGGTTAGAAAATTGTCAAAATATTTACAGCTTAAAATTTAGTAAATGAATATGAGGATATAAGAAATCTCTTATAATTTTTTTTGTAAGAACACTGACATTTTGGTATGGCAGCATAATATATTTTATCAGATTTTTATAAAAATATAGAATTATTAGTGTTTGTAATTCATAATTTCAAACAAAAAAATAGAAACTGTTATTGAAATGAAATTCCTCAGGAATAAAATTTTTAAAAACATATTCGTATTATGTGAAAGAATGAGAAAGTAAATTTTATTCTTTGAATTTAAAAAAAAATTCTGAAAAATCTTGGCAGCTACATCAGTAGTTCTGGATGAACAAAGGTTGAAATCATAGGAGTCATTTGGATTTTTCTTCAAGAAGAAATGGTTAATAATTATTCTTGCCTTACTGATTAATTTGTTCCTGATAAATGCATATCAATTGTGATGAAAACTTGTAGATATTCCATTTTACCTTACTTGCCTAACTACAGAAAACTTTCGGTAGTACATGACCAAGATAGTTATTCTATGCTTGACTCTCTTTTGAGTAAATAGGTATGTTAAATTATATCTAAATATTGCTTATTTTTAAGAGTCCAAAGAATTTGTGGAGGGGATTTTATAAAATTTTATTTTTGTACCTCTTGATAATCCTTTTACTATCTTATACTATAATACGAGGAATGGTTGCCAAGTCGAAAATCGCCTCAGAATTAATAAACTCCGGTAAACTTGGGGGTCTGGGGTTTTTGGCCACGAGGAATCGATTGGCGCCGGTTTTGAAGCGCTACGGTCGAGCAGTTCGGAGTTACAGATAGGATATTTTCAAACTTTATTAGTTCGCCATAATGGCTACTTAAATTTTCAAGCGGTAACGTGCTGCCATCTATAGCCTAATAAAGTTTAATGTTATAAAAGCGAACTAATAAAGTTTTATGTTTATGCTGTTATAGGTTTATAATATGTTTCTTATGTATGTATATACGTTTGGTTTTTCTAAATAAATTTGGCAAAAATATTCAACTTCAACACACTTCAATCTTTACCTTTGTATAGAATAGTTCCCTTTCCAAACTCTAACTTTGTTTAGAATAGTTTACAATGGTGCACTTTAACCGGTTATCTTTTCACCAATGCTTTCACAAATTTTCTTATGGCATGTATTGTTTTGATAAATCACAATTGAAAATTTAAATCTTCAAGTTAGCTTCGATACCTGTTTTCTCCGAGCGGAGCTCGGTCACCCGCTGGTAATGATTTAAAGTGAGGTTATTTCCGGTTATATTTCTCTGATGCTACCATAATAAAAACCAAGCACTCATCAAAGTTAAAGTATATGCAATAACAAAAAGTGTATGTAGTTAAAAAAAAGTCCTTACCACTGAAGGGGAAAAGAAAAAAAAAAAAAAAACGCAGTTGCAAAATAGTTCACATTTCTCATAGTTAATTTAACAAATGGCTTTTTTTTTTGCCAAGACTGTATTTCAAAACAATAATGCCTTATTATTGTTTTTTTTCAACCTCCGATGAGCTATAAATAAAAGACAGGTGAATATAAAAAAATGATTTTATTACCAAAAGTAATGCACAATAAAGGTTACTTCTCTACAAAGTCACCTTGACGATTGAGGCATTTGTCATATCTATCAACAAGCTTTGCAATACCCTCATCATAAAATGGTGCCGCCAATGATTTGAAGTGAGTTGTGACAGCTTCTTTGAGCTTCTTGACAGTTTGGAACCGCTGTCCCCAAAGCCAATTCTTCACTTCAAAGAAAAGCTGAAAGTCACTGGGCTCTAGGTCGGGACTATATGGTGGGTGTTCGAAAATGTCCCATCGAAATTGCTGAAGGAGCCGTTTGGTTACACAAGCGCTGTGAGGACGGGCGTTGTCATGGATTAGAGCAATTCCAGTCGTCAGCATGCCTCTTCTCTTGTTTTGAATAGCTCTCGTCGTAAGCGTCGCAAAGTTTCACAATAAGAATCTGCAATAATTTTTGATCCCGGCTGCATAAACTCCATAATCAACACACCTTTTTGGTCGCAACAAACATTTGCCATAAACTTACGGTTGTTGAAGGTTTGTTTGAATTTTTTCGTTTCTTTGGAGAATTTATGTGCATCCATTGTTGTGATTGTCGTTTCATTTCGGGCGTGTCATATTTAACCCATGTCTTATCACCTGTCACAATGGATTTCAAAAAAAAAAAAAAAAAAACACTTCTTTATCAGTATTGTAACGGTCAAGAAACGACAAAGCTGCTACCATTCAGCGAGTTTTGAGATTGTCGGTTAACATCTTTGGGACTCAGCGAGCACAAAATTTTCGGTAGTACTACTGTTCAGCAACTATACAGTACAGGGTAGATCTTGAAACTTCCAGAAATTTCAGCGATCATTCACTTATGGTGAACCTTCGATTTTCCTTAATCACTTGGTCAACTCGTTGAACAAGGTCGTCTGTCGCAGCAGACTTGCTTCCTTGCCCCCCTTCATCATGCACATCAGTTCGGTCATCTTTAAACTTTCGACACCATTCACGAACAACACCGTCACTCATAAAATTGTCTCCATACACTCGACCCATTCGTCATTTCCGCTGTACTATTCCCTTCTGCCTGCAAAAAGCGAATAACACTTCGCAATTCACACTTCGCGTTAGAATGAATAGAGACAGCCATGTTAAGGTGACAAGAAATGGCATGTTGGAATTGCCAGTGACAGAGCGCGTAGAGGGGGAGAGGTCTACTGCACACACCTGCCGCATGCCTGGCCTTCATAATGTGCGATCGGAGGTTGAAAAAAAACTACCCTCGTATAAATCAGTAGAAATACAGTGAAACCTCGTTACAACAATATTTAAGGGACCAAATAAATATATTGTTGTAGAGAGGCATATTGTTATATCGAGGGCCATTTGAGCATTTAATAAGAGTTTTTTTTATTATTATTGATTTAAGGTGCATAACATACTACTTTTAAGTCTATATTTAGAAGAAATTAAATTGTAAAATACTAATAATTGTGGTTTAAATACTAAAAAAATAAATAAATAAGATAAACTCAGAAAATAAGCACAGAAATATTCACATACCTGAAAACCCTTTTTATTGAAAATAATCCAGTATTTTTGTTTGTTTATTCCTTTTTTTAACTGTTAAGTTCACCAATACTGTATGCATTGAGTCTAGTGCCCGAAAATGTTCTTCATTTGTCGACGGAAGGCTTGAAAAAAATGTCCGCAGGGAATTCACAGATTGAAGAGCATCCTGGGATGACAATAAGGACTGCGATGGACCTGTATTATCATCATCGTCAATATCATCATCATCAATATCATCATCATATTCATAATAAGTTGTCGATTATGAAACTTGCTTGACCGGCTTTTGAGGGTAGAAACGGAAAAGTGCTGGCGACATTTCCCCGTGTGATAAGGCCTTTAGGGAACAACATCGCGTGAAAGAAAGAAAAGTTTAAACCAAATGTTTCACGTAGAACTCAAAATCGTTAAAGACTATAAAACAACCTTTGAACTCACTTTTCAGACGTCACTTAACAACACCCCGCCTCCATCTCCCCCTGTTCCTCTAACAAAGGGCACTTGTTCTTTGACAAGGTAACCAGACAGGTCCAGATGTCCTTAAACCTTATCAGAATTCCAAAGCTTTCTGGGAAATGAGACTAGGCATACATTTACACTTCACCCCCCCCCCCTCACCAACTCCAATTCCCAAAAGGGTGGTCTTCATCTGTTTTGAAATCTGAACAATAGCTATTTATTCAGGGATAAGTTGAATATCCACAATGAGTCTTAATAGACGGAAAAAATAACAAAAGAAAACGAAAAAAAAAAAAAGCTTTTGAAAATCAAAATATTACTATAAAGGGAGAAAATAATACTGAAATTTAGATTGAAAAAATCGTTTTACAGAGGTTTATTGTTCTAGAGAATATCGCAGTATTGAGGGGAGATTAACATTAGTTTATATGCAAAATCACCGGGACCACAAAACATTATTGTAGTAGAGGGAGTTATTGTTGTATCGGGTATCGTTGTAGCGAGAGTTTACTGTATATTAACTTAAATTATTTGCTCAAAAAAATGTTTCAGATCAAATTTTCGTTTCATTGATAGAATTTAGATACTTATTACATTTAAAATTATTATGCACATAATGCACTTTTATTGCAAAAATAGTTAAAGTGATTATTTCATTAAAAATATATAAATTAATACATGGGATCTAAAAATGGCAGATTTATTAAATTTTTAGAAAAACTAGGGAACATGTAAGTAATCCTGGTTTTTATGAACTTAGGATTACAATGATAGTTGGAACCTTTAGTATTATATATAATTATTATGTTTTTTTAATATTCTCTTTATACAAAAATAAGATTTAGAATTTGTAATTTTTTATTAACTCATATTTCAATTCAAAAATGAATAAAAATAAATAGAAAAACTCAACAAAAGAAAAAATGAAGAAAAAGAGCAGCTTCAATTAATCAATTAATATGCTGGTTTATATTTCCTTGTTGCTCAAAACACTTTTTTAATATGATTTCTAATGTTTTTCTCAGAAATTCCTCAAAGGAACATAAATTTCCTTAAGTTTTCTAAATTTTAATACTAAAATTCATAGATGTGGGCATTTGATCATTAACATTTTTAAATAAAACATTAAAAAAAATTATACAAAAAAGTTAGTCTTTATTTTATTTAAATATAAGAAAGAAAAAAAAACACTACCATACTTTCCTAACTTACATCCTCAATATAGTACTGAAGATACATTGACTTTGCTGTCATTTTTCAGGAAGTTTTATTAAATATATAAGAAATCAAAAAATCAATCCTTTTTTTAAAGTTTAAATTATAAAGCATTTTTAGTAATAAAATACTTTTTTTTACTTAACTTTAAAAATACGTGAAAAAAAAAACCTTTCTACTTTTTTTATGTTTTGGAAATGATTAAGTGTTTTAAGCATTTTTTATTTTCTAAACACGATACAATTTTCATTCTGTTGTACGCGAATAGCGAGAGCACGATTATGAAACGGAAAAATTTACTCATTTTCTCTTGTTAAATCTGAGCTTGAGCAGAGACACTCATTCCTTTCAAAAAATTTCTAAGTCCGTTTATATTGCATAATCGTTCTTTCGCTATCCGCTTCTCAAAAAAAGGTACTTCCCCGGTTTCACTCGAGTTCAACAGCGCATGCGCAGGGAAAGTTTTGAGCACTTTTCACACGAGAAGAGTGAAGAGGAAGGTTTAAGTTGATAGTACTTATTATAACATTTTTTGTTTGCCCTTTATATAATATAAATTATGACAAAAATAATTTTTTGCTGTTTTTTTATTGGTTTTATTTGTAAGTTTTTTTTCATTTTATTATTTTACTATATTTGTTTGCAGATTGATTTTTCTCTGTTGTTGTCTTGTCTCATGCATAGACAATGCTTTATCTTTATTTCTAATGCTCTATTATGTAAATTATTAATCATTACTTTGTTCCCGATTATTCGTTAACTGATAGTTAACATTAAAAGCAAATGGAACGTAGCAGAAACGTTTTTTCTTTTATCAGATTTTCCTCTTTATGGTCATAATTATATATTTTGACATTTTTAAAATAATAGAAGATATTGACAAGAAAGTTGAATGTATGACTAAAAAATTTACTTGCACTAAAATAAGTAGTTTGTGATACTTTTGAATATAATATTGCTGCTATATAAAATATGTCTAAAATATTTCAGAATGAATCTTTAATAAGAGAATATTTACTTTCTTTATTGGTTACTTCATGATTGCTTTATTATCATTATGGCCATTTTTTGTTGTTTCTTGTCTATTCTTCCACTTTTTATTTATTTATTTAGCATATGTTCTTGGGAAGCCATTGAAGCCCCGGGTGGCAGAAAAGCTTGGAAATGGATGCACTTGTGAAAATTTCACTTGCAGTTGTTGTGCTGATATTGTAGTACCTCAAATTTGGTTGAATGATTCCAGTAAGTTGAGTTTCCCTAAAATCAAACATGTTTCCTAATTTTATTTAGTTATAAATAATTCTTAAATACAAATTTTTTAATTTATGCATGAAATCAAGGCTCTATCCCAGTATACGGTACGCTCTAATTTGGCGATTTTTTGGCGCCATTTCTTGGGCGATAATTATTTCCTCCTTGGCAACTTCACACTTTCTCTCCCTTTAAAATATGGTAACCTCGTAATTTGCGATGTGATATCATGATGATGTAATTCTTGTTTCATCCAATTATATTCAAAGTTGTAGGAAGTAAGTTTGAATTTTAAAACTTTTTGCCGTTAATCTGCTTCAATCTGTGGTGTGGAACAGTTCTGCATTCTCTTCAATCGTATTTATTTCAAAATTTTCATTTGTTTAATTTTATAGTATTTAATTTCATTTGCTTAATTTTATAGTATTTAAATTTTTGTAATTTCTATTTGGCTTTAAGTTTTAATTTCTGGTTTTTATAAGTATAATGGCTTCTTTGTCTGGATCGAAACAAGACCGAGTGAATTTGAGGGTTTTTTTTTTGAATTGGGAAAAGAAAGGTAAGTTGGATGTTGTTAATTATTGTATCAGTGTAGGATTGATTGCTAGTCATTATACTTGTCCTAATTGTAATGAAAATATGAAATTGGTTGAAAGGAAAGATTTGGATGCCTTTGTTGATTTTATGAAAGTGCTTTTTGTCTTTCTAAAATTTTTGTAATTAATTGTTGTTTTGTGATATTTTCTTGTTTTTGGTCACTATTTCCGGAGCACGACTCCATAGAATTCACGCTCAGTTTCTAGGTCTAACACGAAGATACATTGACCGCTCGCCATCGGAACATCGTCGGCGTCACGTTTTCCGATGTGTCGATGGCAAACTGTCGGTGTCCACCGTTAACGGTCTGCGTGTTAGGCTTCGGTACTTGGCGTGTGCTTCGCGGAGTCGTTTTTCGCCAATAGTCGCCAAAAACAAGATGGCGGACAAGGAGCGTACCGTATATTGGGAATTAACCTGAAATCAAATAGCAATCAGTATTCTGAAAAGTTCATTTATAATCATTGAAATTTGTAATCTTGATAAATTAGTTCAAAGATTTTGCATAAGATAGAAAAAGTTCATTATTTTTAAATAAATATTTTGAAAAATCCCTTTTATTTTCCTTACATGAGTAGCAATCACTTTATATTATCAATTCCAATTTGGGGAAGAATTTAATTTAGAGTAATAGAACCAGTTGTTCGACTTCAGTTTTTTTTTTTAACTTCAAAATTTGACCTAACAACTACTCATGTATTTTGATCAGAGCTGATTGGTGAGAAAGATGCAAACTCAACAAGGGGAATCTGTAGAATTTTTTTCTCTTGTATGATAACTTGATGAATATTAATTTTTTTGAATTGACAATGATCTCCACAAAATGAACTTTTAGATTTAATTATTTAAATTTTTTGTATCATGTAGCTACTTATAAAAATCAAAAATTGTAACATCCAACATGATAACTCTCTCTCTCTCTCTCTCTATATATATATATATATGTATACACTGATGGAAAAAAAATCCCAACACCAAGAAAAAATTATCGTACAGTAACGAAATTTTAGGAATACATTAGTCTAGGTAACATATTTAATTGATTAAAAGTTTCAAGATCACAGGTAGAGCCATTTCAAATGTGAAATGTTGGTACATTAGTAACCGGTGTAACCGCCAGAAGTTTGAATGCAAGCATGCAAACGTGCATGCATTGGGTCGTACAGGCGTCGGATATCAGTTTGTGGGATGGAGTTCCATGCCTGTTGCATTTGGGTGGTCAATGCAGGGATGGTTAATGCTGGCTGTGGATGACGCTGGAGTTGTCGTCCAATGATGTCCCATACATGCTCGATTGGAGAAAGATCTGGTGATCTAGCAGGCCAAGGCAACATGTCGACACTCTGTAGAGCATGTTGGGTTACAATAGCGGTATGAGGGTGAGCGTTATCCTGTTGGAAAACACCCCCTTGAATGCTGTTCATGAATGGCAGCACAACAGGTTGAATCACTAGACTGAAATACAAATTTGCAGTCAGGGTGTGTGGGATAACCATGAGAGGGCTCCTGCTGTCATACGAAATTGCTCCCCATACCATAACTCCAGGATTGGGCTCTGTGTGTCTAGGCTGCAGGCAGGTTATAGGACAGGCTGCAGCAGGTGTTCACCTGGCCTCCTTCTAACCAACAAACGGCTATCACTGCGACCAAGGCAGAACCGGCTTTCATCAGAAAACACAACAGATCTCCACTCCATCCTCCAATGAGCTCTAGCTTGACACCACTCGCGCTGCAAACGGCAGTGGTTTGGAGTCAGTGGAATGCACTGTACAGGGCGTCTGGCTTGGAGCTGTCCTTGAAGTAACCGATATGTAACAGTTCGTTGTGTCACTGTGGTGCCAACTGCAGCTCGAATTTCAGCTGCAGACGCTGTACGATTAGCCACAGCCATACGCCGAATACGACGGTCTTCCCTCTCAGTAGTACCACGTGGCCGCCCGGAACCTGGTCTTCTTGAGGCAGTACCTTCCCTTGACCATTGCCGCCAATACTCATGCACAGTGGATACATTCCTGCCAAGTCTTTTAGCAATATCACGGAAAGAAACCCACCTTCTCATAGCTCTACAATACGACCTCGTTCAAACTTAGTGGGCTGTTGATAATGGCTTCTTCGTCTTCTCAGAGGCATCCTTGACTAACATAACCCACTACGTCAAATCTCAACTGTAAATAACGATCACGAACCTTAGAGCGCTTATTTAAAGCAAACCTCATTTGCATGTTCATAGTGTCGCTACTAGCGCCACACTTACGCTCGTAGCTCGAAATTTGGATCGACGTCATCTTTGAGATGTATAAACACGCCTACCAAATTTCGTTTATCTAGCACAGCTCCTTTCTAGTGTTGGGATTTTTTTCCATCAGTGTA
>JAPMOQ010052130.1:147788-169217 GCA_026543055.1 Argiope trifasciata
ATATATATATATATATATATATATATATAAAATATATAATGTTGTCTTGACATTAATATTTTAAATTTGTTTTGTAAAAATATTTGGATTTTGTGATATAGATATATAAAGAATATAATGATGAAGTAACCATTCTATACTTTTTTTTTATAGTTTGCTTTTCCTTTGGTGTTGAACCAAAAACATACGGAATATCTTTCATTATTACCATCAATGATAAAGCTTTGATAAATGAAACGATATCAGGTAATGCATTTTTACTCTTGCTTACTGACTTATTTACAAAGAAGTTTAATTTAACTAAACTTTTTTGTAGCTTATTTTTATGGATAAATATTTTAGCATTACAAAACAATTTAAATGGCAATACTAAATTTAAATCTGGAGTTAGACATTAAGACACTTTTTAGACAGGACAAATTGTTACTATCCATTTAAAAAAATTGAACTATGATTTCAAAATTGGAAAGCAAATTAGCAAATGAATTTTACTTTAACAAAGAATAAATAAAATGAAATTCAAATAAAAAATTATTAATTAAAAATTTAATTAAATTAATAAATCATTTTCACTAGAATTATTTCCATAAATGTTGCAGATTATTCTACAACTTATTATTGAAATACATGTGTTAAGATAATTTTTAAAAATTCTAATGTGAAAATATTAAAAAAATATGTTGGATGAAAAATTCTTCATCAAAGAATTTTCATCTCTTCATATGATATTATTCTTGTAATGCTAATTATAGAATCACAGATTGAATTTTTTTTACTTATAAGAAATTACAAAAAAATACTTCTTAAAATAAAGAATTTAGTAGATGTATATAACTGGCAAATTTAATTTCAAACCTCAGAAGGGATTTTTAACTAATATTATACTGAATTTAATTGACTCATATTAAAAAAATATTCCGATCCTAGATTAATATTCTTATCAAATGTCTTTTAATTTTGAGGTATAATTGAAATTTATTCCATTAAAACATTTTTGTATCATAAATTTGTCTTAGGAATAAGTTTCTGGTGATTGAAAAATTTTCTTCTTGAATTTCTAAAAATTTTAACCTTAAAGAACCCATAAATGAAGAATCATTATGGTCTGTAGTATTTTTATGCTGAATAATTACATATGATCCAGAGAAAATTAGAATCATTTTAAAGATTGTCCTAAATGTTTGTGAAGAGTTTAAAATACTTTTAAATTTGAAGGTGTGTATGAAAAATTATATATATATATATAAAAGAAAACATGAAAAGATAATTGGTAAATTCATTTTTCTCTAAATTAATTTTATTTTTAAAAATTTAGTTTTTAATTATTTATTTTTATAGATCTGTATTGATCCATGGTTACTCTAAAAGAAAAAAGTAAATTTTATTATCTGACTAACATCGTTTTTTCTTGTTCTGGAATTGGAAACTTTTTTAGACTGCAGTAATAGGTTTTAGCTGTGCTAACTTAACACATTAAAGGCGGAGGATCTTGACGAAAGTATGCTAGGTAACACGGATCAAGTCGTAGTACTATGACTCCTGCCTTCAATGTATTAAAAACACAATTTATTTTATCTTCTGGTGGATCCTGGGATCAATGATGGCAAGTTGTAAGCAGTTTTTCAAGAGAAAATCTTGTATAGAAATGGGGGGGGGGAGAAGAAGATCCAAGAAGCTTACTGGCTCTTTATTACAAATTGGTTAAATTATTTTGTAAATTACAGCCACTCTTTATAATTCAGGCTTCACATTTTATATGCTTGATCTAATAATTTTAATTTTGTTAAAAATGTTAAATAAATAAGATTTTATTTTACTACATTGTTTTGATAAAGTAAAATTTGATGTAAATGCTAAATCTCTTATATCAGATAAATGGTTTAATGGAACTCTGGATTTGGGATTTACAGTTATTTTATTATTTCATTCTACAAAAGGACCAATAAAAACAAAAGAAAAAAAGTATATTACAGCTTTTAAGCTTTGAGAAATTTACTATCAGAATATGACAAATTACTAAAATTATTTTTTTTGTCAAGCAGAATGTAAGCAATAAAAGTGTGTCACAATGAATTGGCACTAAAATTTCTGTGTGGAAGGCCATTAAAAAGATATATTTGTATTCTATAAGTTAATATGAGTTAAACTAAGTTAAAAATTATAAAATTAATTAAGTTTAAATTAGATTTTGTAATATCCATTACACACACAATGCAATTGTTAGAAATGATCAGAAGATAGCTTATTGTATTCTGTATTCAGTCTGAGGTAAGAAAATATAAAAGAAGTGATGTTGATAGAAATGTGTCAATCAAGCATGAAAATATACTGCTTGACTCACTATAGTCTGCATATGCTATCTAATTAGATAAGAGATGTTGATAAGGTAAGAGATGACAATGAAGGGCTTATATAGTAAGATAGATGTTTCAAATATCAGGCATGAATTAACCATTGCCCCATAAGTGATTGCTACAACTTGCTTTTGGAAATTGATTTTCAAATCTTTCAAAATTATCTTATGAAAATGTTTTTCACCCTGTTATTTTAAACTTTAAAATTACCTTTTTATTGATATCAGTTTAATTTCCAATATTTCTCCAATTTAATTTGGTACATTATCTTTTAACAGCGTATTTGTAATTTTGATGACATTCAAACTCACCAATTCACTCATATGTTCAATTACATACTTTTGATAGAGTTAAGTTAAGGGAAAAAAAATTTTCTCCTTCAAACATTGATTTAATTTAAAATAAAATATGCATTTCCACTTGTATTCTGTGTTGTATATACTTTTCAATTTATTACAGACTGATTTCATTAATTATACATTTTCACTCTCATTAAATAACACAATGTCATTTTGAAATTAAAAAATGCACTCAAATATTAATAGTTTGTTTAAAAAGGCAATAAACTGACTTTGTAAGTTGTTGCCTAAAGCAGCTCGTATTATTTATTTATACATTTTGTATTCACACTAATTATTATTTATTTCTTTATTTTCTAGCTACAAATCCTCCTCCCATATGCTTCCGTGTACCTTTCACCCAAGAATTTATAGATGGCTGTATTCATTTCCTTGATTTGGCTGTCTCAAATAAAAAAATTCATGGTTGTGCTCAGTTAGAATTAAGAATGTGGCATGTCTATGTAGTTGCAGAATATGATCTTGGATGTTTTGATATGAAAAATATTAGCAACAGTCATGCTAAAATTTTGAAATTGTTTTCCAAGTCAAAAGGTGTGAACACTACTACAAAAGCGAATGTTGTTGTACCTGTGTCTATTCAATCCAAAACCATACAATAATTGAATTATTTTTTTGTAACTTGAAAAATTTTGTGCAGTTTAATGTATCAATTACAAGCTAGTTGATATAAATAATTTAATTGTAATTTCAACTTCTGCTTTCTTCAGTTCTTGACAAAATGGCTGAATATTTCTGAAATTTCATAATTTTAATTGTTAATCAGATCACAATATCTATTAGAAACTTATGTATTAAATTATGAATGCATTTGTATAAAGCATATAAATCTAAAGATAATTTTATTTACTGAAGTGTTTTGATATGAATTAATAAGGTAATATAGTATTATTATTGCATTTTAATTGAAATTAATGCTGATATTGCATTATATAGATTGAAATATGTTTGGAAATTTCTTAAATATTGTAATTTTAAAATTATATAATATCTATTCATAGCATATAATGACAGCTATTGATCTTTATTTCAATTTACATTAGAAAATTAAAAGGAATTACAATGACATTTGACTTATGTAATATGGTTGCTAGGCAATTATCTTTAAAAAAAAGTTTTCCAACACACAGAAATATATGGAATGAAAATTAGATACTATTATCTCTTAGCCACCAATCATCATTTTATAGATTTCAAACTGGAATTACAAATTTGATTTTTTAAAAATTGTTGAACAGAAATGTACATACTGAAATTTATTAGTACAGTGTAATAATTAATTTTGTTAAAAATATAGTGTTGCAAATTCTTGGGTTGATCATATTTTACCATAACCATATCTTAAAATATACATTTGGGAAAAATTTCCCTTTTTATAACTATACCTGTAAGAGGTTCATATGATTTATCATATGTCAAAAACCACATTTTATCAAATCTTATAGCTATTTAGCTACTATTTTGTACATATAGTTATTATATATGAATTTTGGTTGATAGTTTTGTCAGTTTTGACATAGTTATTTTGTCAGTTTTGACCATGCTGGTAAACCTTTTTTGATAGGCTATTTTATTCATGTAGATTATATTTCAATGTTTACTTTTCAGATAGGAAAAAACCTTAAAATGAAATTTAATTTGCTATATTTAAATTTATAATGATTTTATAAAATTGAAGTCTGGGAAATACAAATTCTTGATTCTTACTAAATTGTTGATTTGTTAGTGTAAATATAACAAATTAAATAATATTGCATATTTATTTATTGATATAAACTTAATAAATGGTTTTAAATTTTTTTGCTTATAAACTGGAAATAGGATTTTTAAGATTGCATATATAAATTTGTTATTGGAAACAGAAATAATATTGATGTGAAACTATTTTATTTGAATTGTGAACTGGTTTCTTTGAATTTAGTTTTGTTTGAAATTGCATGAAATTAATTTTAAGTGCAAGTAAAAGAAAAGAAAAACATTTCGATTATTTTTGGTATTCTGCTCTGTACATTGGTATTATATAATTAACTCATGATGCATTTTAATTGCTGTTGTATCATTAAGGTTGTTATAAATGTGTACATGCTTTTATTTCAAAAATTATAATTCTTGATATACATTGTTATTTTATCTGAGTAATTGAGTAGAATTGTCTACAGAATTGTAAAAAAATTATATTTTAAATTATTAGTAATCTTTATTTCTTTAATATGATTTCATTTGTTTAAATTTAAAAAGATAAGTTTCTAAAGTGATTACAGTTTTAAGATGTTATTATTAGATTATTTGTTGTAATGGTTGATTGACTTTCTACTGTTGTTTTAAAAGTAACATCATCACTTTGAATCTGCATTTATTATTATTACTTTAATATTTTGTCTTGGTTTTTAATCATTTCTGTTGGCATTTATTTAGATATTTTAAGGTTTTATTTTAAAAGCTGGCAGCTTGATTTTATGTTTGGTTGTGCATCATTTTTGATAGCTAATATCTAAATACTGTAGGTTTCTTTTTATATGTAACAAATTATTAGTTTTTATGTCTTTTTTGTTTTGTAACTAATACCTAAAAGTTGAAGGTACTTTCTGCATTTAAAAATAAGTTAGTATCAGTTAATGGCTAAGACTTTTATTCTGATGTGCTTGCTGTATTTCCCTAGTTTTAATGAAAAAAAAAATCATCATTATTGACATAAGCAAATTCTTTGCCAGAAACATATTATCTGTTGATGCAATTTAAAATTCCTCTCCACCCCTGCCGAGTTTTTCTCTTTCTTATACATTGCTTTCAAGTTAATTTGATTTCAAGGGAATTTAATTATAAATTTATTGTTCTGATGTATAGTCTTATTATTGCTTGTTTTAATGTGCATCCATAATTTAGGATGATCAATATAGGCTATTCTGGTTATACAATCATTCTTAATGTCATATGTTTGGAACGCTGTATCATGGTAAGTAAGAAAATAAATAAGATTTTTGAAGTGAAAAATGTAGTTTTCTAACTTCCTTTATTTTTTTAAATGGTTATATTAATTGATGCTAACATATTTTGTGGTGAAGGATCATATTATTAAAATGCTATGATATATTTGCATTAATTTTACTAATTTCTAAAACAATGATCATTTATGATATTATTGTTATATTGATTTTTTTTCATTATATCATTGTTTATATACTGTTTGAAAGCATTTTTGTAATTTGTATACTTAAGTATATATACTTATGTCAATTTTTTAATTGACATAAATACAACTTTGTTAGTAAATGGATTTCCTGTAAAAAGAGTTCAGTTTCTTATATACTAACTATAGTTGGTATAGGTATATATATTGCCTATAAGATAATAAAGCCTACTGTAGCTTTTTTTTTAAAAATATTTTTAATTCAGTTAGGGCACAACACTTAGTTAGATTCCTGCTTACAATAATTTGTTTAAAAAAGAAATGAAGGAATGCTTCAGAATGATGAATTTGTCTTATGAAATTTAAGTTGTTCATCTATACTTATAATAAAGCTCAATGTGTGCGTGTGTTGGCGCTCTACAGGCCAGACTGTTGGACCTACAGCTACCAAATTTGGTACATGTATACCTCGGAGGTCAGGAATGTGCACCTCGGAGCCCTTTTTACGAATTTTTAATTAGAATTTGAATTAATTAAAATCTAAGCGAAATTTCGACGTTTTTCCGCTATAACTTCCGAAAATATTATTGCACAAACATGATTTTTATATCAATTTAAAGATAAAAAAAATTAGCTTTCTAATGATATCAGTTTTTTTAATTTATAACGTAAGCTTCTATTTTTAACGAATTTTTAAAGAAATATTTTAACCATGTTTTTATCACGTGACTGGATAAAATAAAAGAATGCCGGAAGTTCAAATAAAAAAAAATTATCATCGCAAAATAAATCTACAGAAATGCAACTTTCAGCACGTGACTGGATAAAATAAAAGAAATATAAAATGTGATATTTTCTTTGAAAAAGAAATGCAAAGCAAAGGTTTCTACAATCGTTTGCAATATCTATACCATTAACTCAATAAATCTTCTTTATTTACGGTAAACCTGATTGAATTTAGACAGGATATGCATTGAAATCCCGACTCAATGGCATATTTATGTAATCGTTTGCAATATCTGTATCATTAATTTAATACTTTTTTCGCTTTCTTTAAAAAAACATATTTAATATTTTGGCAACATCATCGAAATTTTTTTTAATATTTTGGAAGCATAACCGAAGGTTAAAACTGACTGATTTATAAAATTAAAGATTATTATTAGGGAAAGGTGTACTTTTAGAACTTTCCGTCTTTCATCTTAAAGAAAATACTAATTTCAGGTCAATCAATGCCCGGAATTACTTCAAGGCTAATGAATATGTGATTTAATTGAAAATTTTAGAACGTTTTACTCATGGCGAACCAGCTGGTCGCCAAAGGCGGCTAGTTTAAAATAGTTCAGCATTTATAAGTAAATGCTGAACTAGATCTTAAACTTCTAATTGTTTAAAATGAATTGATTGCTATGACTGAATACATATCCAGATATTCAGGAGCAAATGAGTAATTGTGATTTATTTATTTGATTTACAAGAATAATAGAAATGCATCATGATTAAGATGATCTTTCTGTCAAATTTCAGAATATTTTCTCACGATTTATTTATTTGAAATTTGTTTGCCGATCCGTGAAATCCCTTTTTCCATTCGTCGGCTAAACAATTCACAAGTCCACATTGTTCAGTTAACATAATAAAAGGTAAAAACGCCCCCTTTTACAAGGAATGTCTGTGCCATTCTCTGCACCGACTAAAGCAGTGATGAGGAAACTACGGCCCGTGGGCCAAATCCGGCCCGCGGAAAGGTAACGGTAACGGTAACGGTAACGGTATGGTTAACGGAGCACCTAGCCCATCAAGTTTGGGGCTTGATCTCCGGTAATGATAAAATAGATAAGGCCTAACTTTTGGTAAATGGACATAATCATCTTCGAAGGAGCCTGATGGTGTGGAAGAGAAGGCCCAAGGTACGAATGAAGAAGAACTGGAATATGCTGGCGAGATCTGAGTTGCAGGGAGGCAGTGAACCAATGGAAAGGGCAGGATTGTGGAGCATACTTGCCTCAGCCAATCAGCGTGGAGGAAGTTGTCTAGAGTGTCTTCTAGTCTAGGAGACGAAGTTCTATGCTGTGGGAGCAATGTAAACATTGAGAAGGACCGGGGAGGTAGAGTGGGGCAGGATAAGCTATTGTAGTTGCAGGGACGAATCAGGAGACTTCATTCTAGGAGTGCGTTGATGAGAATAAGCTTTCTTGCTTCTTTGTCAGGAGTATTCTTGAGTTTTTTAGCTATGTTGAAAATACCAGGGAATTCTTTCAGGAGATTTTTAAGTTCTCTAAGGGCTTCAATAACTTCTCTAAATTCTTCTATTTCAATTTGGGTGTTCTCAGTTGGTTTTATGGAGGTTGAAAGGGTGGGAATTTCAGGCACGATGTGTCTTGTTTTTCTTGGCTCTGGATTTGAAATCTTTCTGGCAGCTTCTGCATACGATCTTTTTTGCGTGGGAGTAGGTTTAGTAGAAGGAAATTTCTTACATCCTCTCCATGAGGCCAGATGTCCTGTTTCAAGGCAATTTATGCACTTTGGTTCAATGATTCTGTTCTTGATCTCGCATTTCTGGGTTGGGTGTTTACCATTACATTTAATGCAGCGCGGATTGCATCTGCAATTCCGCGCGCTATGGTGAAATCCTGCGCAGTTGAAGCACATCGTTGCTTTATTCATTCTTCTGTAGGTTTCAATCTTTATCATCATATGAAGCAGGGTTTTTAGGTTGTAAATATTTTGAAAATTACCAGTCTTTTTGAGTTCTATTAGGAAAATAGGGAAAAGGGTGTTATTACGGAAGTTTCTGAGCTGGGAGATCCGGATTATATTGAAATTTAGTTCTTCTAATTCTTTAACGATTTCTTCCTTTTCAGTGTTTCCAGGGAGTCCTTTAATTACTATTTTAATGGGGCGCTCAGCTGGATCCTCGGATAGAATATATTCTTTGTGCTTTGAGTCAAGAAGATTAATGATTTCAACTCTTGCTTCTTCACTTGTGGGGGATATTCTGATGAGATCGTTGTGGTAGTTGTTCTCAGTCCCGGGGAATCTCCTACAGATCTCTTGGAGTATAAGATTATAATCCGTAGACATCTTTAAATTGATAGGGGGAATCTTTTTGGTAGTTGCTTCTGGATGCTGCGAGAGGGCTTGAAATTTGTTATTGGTAGTTATTTCTTCAATTTCTTGGGAATTTTTTCTTTTTGCGATATGTCGTTTCTGGACTTCTTGAAAGGGCTGCTCGACATCCATCTGGTCCTCAGCTGCTGCAAAGGGGTGGTTAGAACAATTTTTGAAGGGGCATGGGAGTAAATCACATAATTCATCTTCAATCTCTTCAATTTGGGAATTAGTTTCTTTTATTTTTGACGTATGATCGATGTATTCGACACCCGCGGAAAGGTTTAATCCGGCCCGTTTAAGAGTGCCGTCGTGAGAATGTTAGAACCCATTCTTACTTTGTAATGTGACGACCCGCATAAAAACTACCTACGGTGATATTCAAAACACAATAGTATTCTGGACAAATCCATCCGACCCAAACAGCTGACTCCTCTTCGCTCAAAACTTCCAGACACTCTCGCATTTTCGATTCATTGTTCTATTTTTCCGAAAGAACCGCAAAACTCCCGAACAATCCTTGCCCAGGTAGGTATAAATACAAACGAGGCCGCCCGAAGATCAGTTAGTTAGCGACTTAGTCATCTGCAACGACCCGCTGTGACTCGAGTAACTGTTTGTGTAATCCCCGAAACTTCCACTGCCTCAAAAACACCCGCGCAAGAGCATTAGTTAGTAGTAAGCTTTCGTCAATAGCGTTTTTGTATGTTATTCTCTGTAATAGGTAACGTCTAAAATGGATGTTAAAAAAAGAAAAGTGGATTCATGACCGGGAAAGTGGACCGGTCTATGATGAAATTTTGATAAAACAGTCTCAATTTCATTTTTCTCATGCACCATCAACCAGTAATGACACCATAAAATAAAGTGATAATACTTCACATCAAGAACTACTCTAAATTCATTTTATATTTTGTGCTTATAATTTTCTTACCTTTTATTTTTTTTACTATTAAAATAATAAGTGTATGTAATAATATATGTATATGTTTATAGAACACATAAATTTTTTAACGATTAAGCATTATTCTTTGGCCCGCTACGATCGTCTAGTTATTACAAATGGCCCGTCTTAAAAAAAAGTTTCCCCACCACTGGACTAAAGGGTATAACATTCACCTTACTTTTGACCTTAGGCCGAGAGAATGACTTTGTTTTGTAGAAACTTCTCTGTATTTTATTTTCCTGTCATCTACACTTCCATTAAAGCATTTTATTCTCTCAAGATTTTCAGGTATCTCACATTTTTCAAGTATTTAGACAAATAAATATAATTTTCTTAGAATTAAAACTATAGAATGATAATTTTAATTTTGAGGCTTGTTATTTTCTTATTAATTTAATATTTTTAAGTAAAAGAAAACATTTATGACTTCTCATTAAAAAAAAATTCCATAATAAATAACAGATATATAACTATTCACACTGCTGAATTTTTCTGAAAACTTACTCGACAACAAAAAAAGTGAAGCATTCTTAGAATTTATATCCAACATAGAAAAAAAAAAACATTTTCAAAATACACTTCTTACAAAAGGTTTCCTCAAAATGTATATTACGAAAAAAAAAAAAAAGTGGAAAAATTTTATTAGTTAGGCACAAAAATCACGCGAATGGTATTTGTTACTCAATAAAAGAAGAATTGTTAGCTAAATGGTGAAATTTTTATTAACGTGAATCAGTTATAGGAATGCTAACGTTTATTAAAGCCAAAGAATTGACAATTAAAGTCAACCTTTTCTCTGCTGTGCTTTTTTTTTTCAGACTAGATTTTGAGAATTTTTATTTCATCTTATTTCTTCCAATAATTAGATATGGGAGGGGGGGGAGGACTTGTTTTTAAAAATAGCGAGTTACATAGTAATTTTGGATGTTTTGAAGTATTAGTCTGCTTAAATACATTATAATCAAAAGCATATTGTGTCTAACAAGTTTGTGTTATGTATGTTATGTATGGCATATTATTATGAATTAAAACAAACACTTCATCTTTCTGAAAAATAAAAGCCTTAGATAAAAAAAAAAATCTTTCTTTTATGTCTTTGAAAACATCCCTTTTATTTTTGACGGCAATAAATATTTTGAAACCATGCCGAATGTTTCAGAAAAACCGCAGCTTTCAACAGGAAGGCTAAGTATTTTTAGAAACCATAGGTTTAATCACTCTGCAGCAAAATTTATTGCTTTATTTAAATTATTTTTTAAATTTTTATTTAATTTTATATTACGCGAGAAAAAATACATAGTCTTGACTCTCCTGTGTTTGTCCGTCTAAATAAAATGTGCGCATTTAGCGAATAAAATCATTTTAATGTTAAAAAAAATTGACAGTAAACGAAGCTGAAGCAATGTGAGCTTTTTTTCTTTGTACACATTGCACATTTACGAGCTGGAAGAGTGCTGTAATTTGATGCCTCCACATCGGTTGAACCTCTTAAATTTATGTCTGAGGGAATGAGGGGTCTTTTTATCACTTTCAAGCATCAATAAGTAATTTCAAACTTAAAAATAAGTTTTTGTGTGAACATTTCAAACCTGACTTAAATATTTATAAAATTCTATCATCATAAATTGCATCTCATTTTACCTCAGATATCTCCGCACTTCTGAATGAGGATGATTTAATGGATATCTTTTTTGGGGGGGCGGAGGGTTTCCTGTTTTACAAAGTAGAAGTATAATTCCACAAATTAAAAGAAGATTTGCTATACATTAATGAAATTATAAATCCATTCGACAGGTGCATGGTGAATAAAAGTTCAACATGCTCAGTAAAGACTAAATATTCGACACGAATCATCAAAATAAAGGTAACAAAATAGAGCTGAAGCATGTACAGAATTAACAGTACACAAGTGACTTACCAATATTAAGGAACCATTGTTACCGAAAGCACTCATAGAGAAATAGTTTTCTGGCGATAACACTCAACTACACACTTCCTTTATCAATGAGTAATGTCTTTACATATGTCGTGCCATTACATGGAATATTCTAAAAAAACCGTCAAAATTCGTTAAACTCCAAAAGAGTTATTTCCAAAATTCTTGAATATTCGAGATCCTCATTTTTGTCACGAAAGCCTCGAGTCATCGAATATTCTTTACATTAATTCATCAGAGAATCAGGAAAGTAATACTTGTAATTATCATTCGGATTCAAGAATAATTTTAAAGATATTTATTTACGTGCAGACTGTTGCGGCAATGATTTAAAGGTTATATTTAATAAGTTTGGTGCTCATAAGATAAAAGCAGCAAATCTATCAAAAATCAATTCGGATTGAATTTTTCTTTAAAACTCTTATGGTGGTTAAAAATAGTTTTTCTCGATTTATATGCTCTAAATAATTACCAAAAAAAAATCAAACTTAATCAGAAACTCTTTGTTATTAGTTATTGATGAGAAAGGCGAGTTTGATATCTCCAGAGCTTTTCCAACGAACCAGTCATAGCGTTCGGTTGCACAACAGATTAGAAAAATCATTTTACACTTCAAGCTACAAGTGCTTATTTCAAAGTAAGAGTAAGACTTTCAATTTTCTTAAATCAAAATATTAATAATTTGAAAAGAAGAATATATGACGAGTTTGCATCTAAATGTAAATAATATATGTGTATTATTGGTTATCACACGAATTAAACTTGAATGTCATGGATGTAATTTTTGTTTAGGGTAATAACTTTTATATTCTTGCTAGTTTTCTGTGTAAGAGAAATAAAAGAACTAAAGATTGTTTTGAAATTTAAATAATGATATTCGAGTTCTAAAGTTTGGCTTTAAATTTTCAAATCTAATACCAACTGACAGCTCCATTTCAAGAAATTGAACAGTTTAATTAATGACATTTCATCATCATTTAACTTGTAACAACCTGTTTCGAACTTGAAGTCAAAACACGTTACTTTCACCAAACAAAATTTCCATTAGCGCACAACTCACAGAATTTAAACGTTAAATCATTCAATAAACTTTGCATCTTTGAAATTACTATTTAGAACAATTGACGTAAATCACTTTGAATTATACGTTGCTTAATTTATGTATTCGTAACTTAGAATGCGTTCTGTTTCGCGCGCATGAATTATTCGCTTAAATCATTTCTGTGCAATCAATTTCGAAGGGGATTTGATTAGAGCTACGAATGCAGTGATAGTCGTTGCTCAGACGATTCTCGACGTCGAGGCATTGTTTATTTAGAACAGAGGTCGCATTTCGCTGAATCGTTTGAAATGAGAAAATAATTCAGTTTGCGTACAATTATTATGAACTAAGCAGACGACTTCCCATTATAATGCGAGTTTGGAATAGTTTTCGTGGAATGAGTGTTGTGTTGAATATGAAGTTGCGATTTTTAAATTGACTTGACTATTTTAAAATAAATGTGTGTTTGTTTAATCTTAAATCAGCGAATATTCTGGTAATAATTTAGCTAGTCGTCGTATTAATATAGTGCTCTTATTATTGTACCGATAAGAATTTATTAAGAATATTATAGATTTGATTAAAATTTATATTGAAGGATACCTTTCAAAAGAAAAATTTACAGTATTCATGAAGCTTTAGAAAATAATTGCAGTTTTCAATAACTATATTTATATTTTCGTAAAAGTGTAATGGTTATCAATTTTCTTGCTAACAGGGAAGGTGGCTTATAAAATGAAATATATTTATTTAAAACAAATTACAAACAGTGATTGTGCCAATGTATTAAAAGTTTTAAATACTTCTTTCATATATTCGACCATCCATAAATGATGGACAGTAAAAAAATTCTAATTTTAGTACACAAAATATAAATTTCATATAAAGGGAAAAATGATTTCCAGATTTGAAATATAAGTTTTACTGATTGATTAAAAAATATAAAACTATTTTGAATCTCTTAGTAAGTTTCTTAAGTAAAAAAAAGGAAAATTGTGGCAAAAAGAAATGTTATATATGCTTGCTCAATGCCTATGAATTAAGTTTGATATAGCAAATTATATGAATCATAGAGCATATGAAAAACAATTTTACTCTTGGAAGAATTGAGGGTTAATTAGGTGAAGGGCATTGAATGGAAATATTGCTAATAAATTCGAAATTGCCAAAAGTATTGTATAATGGCCATGGAAAATGTTTTATAAAAGTAGAACTACTAGAACTTAAAGCTCAGGTTGGTTAATTAATACTATTTCACATCACATTATATGCAAATGACAGTGATAAGAGATTGGTGAACAGTTTCTGTCAGGCTGCCGAACGAAGAGAAAAAACTGTCATTCCCTTCAAAATATTAATTACAACAGGCATTAAAGTGACTAAGATATTTTATTAGATTTGTTTGCCTTTTAATCAGATATATTTCAATGATTATTTCCAACATGAAAGAAGAGAGTAACTGGCTTTATGAAATGTTCAATTGATATATGTGCCTGTAAACCAGTTTGACGTATATTTCCAACAAATTCTCAATACTTCATCTTTATTCGTGCCCGTTAACAAATTAAATAATCTAAAGGAACATTTCAATAAAAAAATGGAAAGCGCAATTTCCATTGATGAAATCAAGTTTTGTTTGTTGTCGTTCAATATAATTGACATGAATCCCGAATTGCCTATTCTTCAATCATTTTTAAGTTGGCCGTTATAGAAATAGTGGTGACTAGTCTGGGGTGGTCTTATGTTAAATGAGAATGCATAGCGTGCCATCATAGAGAGGAAATTACGAATGTAGAGCATATTCGAGCTATAATTTAATCCATGTAAACATTTTTTATGGTATTAATGGAAATTATTTCATAATCATGGAAAAGATTCCACATTGTCATCTAATTTTCTAACCAATTAACTCTTTGTATAATATTTATACTGAATTGTTATTATGGTCTGAATTGTATTTAAGTAAGTTTTTATAAAATGAAATAACGATTGAGTATTGAAATATAACAAAAAAAGTTCGAAGAACAAATAAGCTCTAATTTACGAAGAATTAAATTATGACTGTTTTAAGTAAAATTATTTTAACATATGATTGCAGTACTGTTTTTTTTTTTAGCAGTTTGGAGTAAAACTTCTCAAAAAGGATTCGTGGAGGGTGAATATTAAATTCAACGAAATTAACGGCGAAAAAAGTATTCGGAAGAACGATTATATTTTTTTACTTTTAAAATTCGAAATTGAAATTTTAACGACATCGTTGCGTGATTGTTTTGATTTTGGTTTTTGTTATAATGCATTTGAAATCCTAAAAACTTTTGTGATTGTTTAGATACCAGCATATATTTAAAGAAACTACATTGGACAGTAAATCACAATTATTTTTTAGAGTTTTGTTTGAAAACCTGTTTTTTTATCTTCTTCAAAAGAGTTTTTATTTTATGTCTGAGGTAAAATAAAAATTAATAACATTTTAATAACTTAATAAAATAAATAGAATTAATAACATTAAAATGATAAATGAAATTAATAACATTTTAATTAATTAATAAAATAAAATAAACTTAATAACATTAAAATAAAAAATAAATTAATAACATTTTAATAGAATGTAATAGCTGAAAAAAAAACTGTGATCAATCCTACAAGAATATTTATTTTTCTTTAGATTATTTGAAAATTGAATTAAATTATTGAAAAAAAAAGAGACTTTTGCAAACGATTTTATTTCGTTACTTTCAAAACTCTTAAGGAAATTTTAAACAGTATCGTTGCGTAATTGTTTTGATTTCTGTTTTAGTAATAATGCTTTTGAAATCCTAAAAATTTCTGCAATGGCTTGAATATTCGTCTACATTAAAAAGCTGTATTTGACAGAAAATTACAAATTCTTTTTAAATTACTTGCTCTTTTATCTTTTGAAAACTGTTTTTATTTTGCATTTAAGATAAATGAAAACAAAATTAAAGGCATTTTTATAGAATTTAATAGTTGAAAATAAAACTGTAATAAATCCTACAAACAAGCTTATTTTATTATTTTTATTTCGATTATTTAGAAATTATTGCTTGTTTTTTTGGCTATACACAACATAATACTTTGGAATGTTTTTCTGTATTCTTTGTCTTTGATGACATTTTTGCAAATTTAAATAATCCTTAACCATAAAAATGATTTGATTTTCACTTTGAACGTATAAGTCGGTGTCCTGGCATAGGAATAGGGCAGCTTCCCCGTGATCAGGGCATCCCGGGTTCTAGTCCCGCTTCTGGCATGGATGTTCTTTTGTGTTATATTTGTGAGATGTGTGAATACCCCCACTCCCTGTAAAAAGGGGTAAAGCAAGTGAAGGTGACGCGCTTAAAGTAGCTAAGCCGTACTCTTGGCCCTTGTTAGTGCTACTGAAAAAAAAAAAAAAAAAAAGAAGGAAAAGGAAAAGGGGGAAAAAAACCCCTCACTCGGCTTAATTAGATAATTGTCAGTGGCTTGTAAAATACCATAAGTCACCGCAAGAACAGCAACATTGAAGGTGTGTAAAGCATCTAAATCGTATGAGAAATATTATTTGCAGAACTATTCCCCTCATTCTGTCCCTTATTTTAAAATTTTTGATTTAAAAACAATATTTTCCATTTTAAGGCAACACAGTATCTCAAAATTTTTTCTTTAATGTTTAAAATTATATTTTATCTTTATTCTATGTAAAATAGTACTTTGTAACTCTTCCGTAAAAATGTTTTTAAAATAATTCAATATTTAAAAAAATTATATTTTCTTAAAGTTTATAAGCTTTTTTAAAATTTTAAGGCCCTTTTAAATGTGAAGACTGTCCTCTAAATTTATTTTCTATGTAGCTATTAATAAACTACATAAAACTTAGCATCGATTTTCTCCTGCCAATAATATTTAATTTTTTAATAATTTTTTATTGCAAAAAACTGAAAAAAAATTCTAAAAAATACACGAAATCTGACTTCGAACATTTTTTAAAAAATTACAAATCACCTTAAAGCTAATTTCATGCTACGTTTCAAAAAACATATATTCTTAAACATTCTTTAAAATTTCACATATTTACCTCCATTTTTAAGAAAGCCTTAGGCCTTAGGTTAACATGCAGAAAAATGCATTTAAAGTTTTTATTCATCTACATCATAATATAAAATTTATCCAATTTGTCTCTAACTTTAACAAGATGTGATTAAAGTTAATCTAAATTGTTTAAAGTTAAAAAAGGTAAAATCTTATGGGGACAAAATATTATATTTGTATAATGAAGGCGTATAAAGAAAAATTAACGAAAGATTAAAAAAATTCACAAATCTATTCATAATACCTTTAAAAAATTAATACGCGTATTAAAATTGATTAAATGTATATTTCTGCTAATCTAATTTCTATTTCTATTACTCTGTTTGCTATTTCTGTTATTATGTTTGATTTGTGCAATTGTAACTTTTGAGCATTTGTTACAAATGACATTGTGGTGAGTCGCTTTGAAGTTTTGTGTCTTGAAACAAATACACCATTTTAATAGCTCATTTGATGAAAGCCCTTGATAAACTGGCAATTGCCAGTCTATCAAGGCCAGTTTTTATTTTATTTAGCCAAAGAGCTTCTTTTATAGGTGTTTGAATCTGAAAGAGGGTTTGGCAACTGTGTTTACACTCCTGTCATGCACCAATAATTCTTCAATGACTTAAATAAAAGTTAAAGCTATGGTTCTAAAATTTTGCTGGCACATTTAGAATGACTCAATTTATCATATGAGCCAATTAAGAAAAATCCATGTTTTGAGGATTTTTTTTTTTTTTTTTTAGTATTGTGTCGCCTTAAAGAAAAAATTGAGTATGAAGAATAAAGATTTTACCAAAATATTTGCAACCAGGGATAAGTTTTCTTTTCTTTTCTTTTTTTCCACCGACTTAATACTGAAACTTAGTAAATAATTTTATTTGAAAGAAATTGCTTTAAATACTTTTTTTTTTTCATTTTTGTTCTACTCCATTTTAAAGGCGAAAGGATTTTTAAATATTTCCCCAATTTTTCTGCCTAGTTTACCGGTATCGATGTCGTTTGCGAGGACTGGCTGTCCCTGTAATTTTCTAGCCACTCTGGCGAAAGCCTGCGTCGTCCGTTGATAATTACCAAGCGGCGGAATCGAATGAAAGGCCGTAAGAATGGTAAATGATGATGACACCACGATGCTGGAGAAGCATTAGTTATGCAAATCTCAATCATTAATATAAATAATAGTCACTCCGTGCACTCGGTCGCTCGGGAAAGAGGGGGGGGGGAAGGCCGCACGACGAACTTTTCCCGGCGCGCATCTTCCGTTCCTTACTCCTCATCCTCCCGTCCTCCCTCACTTCAGGTGAGGATGCGGGTATTGAAATTCCGTTACTTGTAGGTCGTCTTCTGGAACTGCCTATTCGATGCTTCTCGAATAAGATATGTAAAGCTGCTCAAAATATCCGTAACTGAAATCTTATAAGTTTTAAACGAGCAATTCTTGTAAATACATGCATTTATTTATTTGGTGTTTCTCGGGAACGGTTCTAACGATTTGGAACAAATATTTAAATAAGATTTTGTCTTTTATGTTTATCTATATAGGTGTCATCCCAGAATAAATGCGATTTTACTCGCATTTTTTTTATATGGCTAACTATTGGAATAAGTATAATCAACTTCCCGTTTTCAGATGCGGTCATTGAAGTATAGTGATCAGAACAACATGGATGACGCGTCTGCTGCAGCTCCACTGTTCGATTTGTGCTTATTGCTTTATTATTATTATTTACTCATTTTTAATTAATATTTTTTCTTTTCGTCTATATAGGTGTCTATTTTGGGAGGTAAAAACACACACGTGCACTAACATTCTTTTTTTACCTACTAAGTATTGGAGTCCTTTTCTATTTGCTTTTATGCTGTCCATAACATGTTGTTTCATCTCGGACTCGATTTCTGGTTAGTAAAACTAAGTGTAAGTTTATAAATAATTGAAGATAAGCTGTACATTTAATGCTGTAATGTATCAAAATGTATCGAGTTCCATGTTAAGCAACAGGCATTCGTAATTTAAAAAATTTTTTAAATAACTATTTCCTATGCATGCCACATTAAAAAATATTCACATACAATCATTATATGATTTGTATTTAAATATTTACTACAAAAAACACACAATTAAAAAACCCTGATGTGCGAAGTTCGGCTTTCAAATATTTAAGAAATAAAACTGCAATTTGCTGGAACGAATTTCAAACTATTATGCACCAACTTAATTTTGTAGTTTACATATTTGGGTAATAAAGCCCTTAGATCTTCTTTCTATGGCATTTTGAGTTAAAATTATGACACATATCTTTAATAAAATACACAATAACAACACATATCTTTCAAAACTACGCATATGATTTTATTTATCTAAATTATCGTCAAGTTACGTATATATAAATACAACTACAAATAGATATATTTCATTATTTTGGATTTAATGCACTTTATCTAAAACATTCAAAAGTCAATTACAAGTTATACAGGTAATCTTTATATGCCATCAAATATCTACATTAATCAAATTCTTGTCACTCGTGATTGTTTTCCTATCCATCAAAGTAATTTATTTGAGAAATCAGCAAACAGTCTGTAGTTTGGCTGATAGATTGGTTTCATATTATATATATATATATATATAAGCGTTCAAATTTCCGAGATTAGGAAATATTAGGAAGTAGTTTCGAACTTTCATCATTTGAGTTTCTTGAAATTGATTAAAAATGCTTAATATTCTAACGGGCTAAAATTATTATTTATTCTCTCATATGATTTCTCAAGTATAAATTTTGTAGTTTATTGCTTTATAGTATACTAGCCGCCTTTGGCGACCAGCTGGTTCGCCATGAGTAAAGCGTTCTAAAATTTTCAATTAAATCACATATTCATTAGCCTTG
Organism: Argiope trifasciata; assembly: GCA_026543055.1. Lineage (NCBI taxonomy): Eukaryota > Metazoa > Arthropoda > Arachnida > Araneae > Araneidae > Argiope > Argiope trifasciata. The sequence continues at coordinate 167,620 of JAPMOQ010052130.1, forward strand.
AAGTAATTCCGGGCATTGATTGACCTGAAATTAATATTTTCTTTAAGATGATGGACGGAAAGTTCTAAAAGTACACCTTTTCCTAATAATATTCTTTAATTTTATAAATCAGTCAGTTTTAACCATCGGTTATGCTTCCAAAATATTAAAAAAAAAAATTTCGATGATATTACCAAACTATTAATTATGTTTTTTTAAAGAAAGCGAGAAAGGGGAAAAAAAGTATTTAATTAATGATACAGATATTGCAAACGATTACATAAATATGCCATTAAGTCGGGATTTCAATGCATATCCTGTCGAAATCAATCAAGTTTACCGTAAATAAAGACGATTTATTGAGTTAATGATATAGATATTGCAAACGATTGTAGAAACCTATTGTTTTTCATTTATTTTTTTAAAGAAAATGTCACATTTTATGTATTTTTTATTTTATCCAGTCACGTGCTGAAAGTTGCATTTCTGTAGATTTATTTTGCGATGATAATTTTTTTTTGAACTTCCGGTATTCTTTTATTTTATCTAGTCACGTGCTAAAAAACATGGTTAAAATATTTCTTTAAAAATTCGTTAAAAATAGAAGCTTAAGTTATACATTAAAACACTGATACCATTAGAAGGCTAATTTTTTAATCTTTAAATTGATGTAAAAATCATGTTTATGCGATCATATTTTCGGAAGTTATAGTGGAAAAACGTCGAAATTTCGCTTAAATTTTAATGAATTCAAATTCTAATTAAAAATTCGAAAAAAGGGCTCCGAGGTGCACATTCCGGACCTCCAAGGTATACATGTACCAAATTTGGTAGCTGTAGATCCAACGGTCTAGCCTGTAGAGCGCTAACACACACACACACACACATTGAGCTTTATTATAAGTATGGATGAAATATACAAAAAAAGTATTGCGATTGTCTAAAAAATTGACGAATACGTTCTTGTATTTGTCATTTATTGATGGGTCTCTACATTTCACATTTCTTTGATTCCTAAAAACATATTTTTGGAATTTTCTACTGTATCCGAATGAGATAACTCAAAAGCATATTGTATTGAGCTAGATGTTTTGAATTGGGTATACACTCTAGATTTCTAAAAATCTATCGAATATTGAACGAAATTCAATAAAAGGAAATCTTCAACTATCAACTTCTTTCTTCAACTATCCGAATAGAATACTTTAACTATAAAACGCAAAGAGTTAGATAAATAAAATTGAGTACACAAATATAGCAGCTAAAAATGTAGATTCTTATCAAATTTTAAACAAAATATGTTAAAAGATTGACTGTCTGGAAGAACTTTTGCATGCGCATTAACACAGAAAAGCAATTAGTTGAAGGACATTTGCTTTGTCATCACGTGCAAATTTTGATTTCATTTACTTGGAAAAAAAGGACATGCAAAATATAAATTGTATTTGTTTATTAGCCATATGCCAGGAAGAAATCGCGAGTGATTACATGATAGACTTAACAAATGAATCCAAAAACAATCAATATGAACTTTACCTGCAGAAATTTTCTGAGCCTTTATAATGAAATATACACTGTATTTAGAGAGCGCTATTGCTTCTACAACTAAAGTACAAATG
>JAPMOQ010052130.1:174217-300508 GCA_026543055.1 Argiope trifasciata
AAAAAGTATACCAAGACGGATTTTTTAAAAACTTTAATTAATTAAAAATTAAGCTAACATTTAGAATTTTTCGTCGATAACTTCCGAAAATATTACAGCATAAAACTGTTTTTTTTAAATAAACTATGTTTTAAAACTGTTTTTTAATCTATAAATTCAATTTCTGTCTTTAATGAATTTTTTAAAAAAATATTATAACCATATTTTCTTACAATTAATTTTTCACAAAATGAAATTAGAATTTAACCTGCAAGAGCATGTTGTACCTGTCATTGCCGTCACTTTCACAAAAACTCAAACTGAATCATTCAATTAACTCTTATTGAGAATTAAACCGAGGAGAGTGTGATATTCAGCACGTGTTTAAGAAGAATCGTATATTATGGAACAAATATAAAATATAATATTTCCCACATAATTCCATGACAGTTGATTGCGAATCAGAGAGATATATAGTGCAATGAACAAATAATCGCATGCCTTCTATAATAATATGAGCTACGTGACTATCGAAGTTTAAATATATTTGCCTGAGAAATTATAAATAGGGAAAAGCACATAAGTATTTAATTGAATATTTTAAAACGCATCGCTCATGGCAAACCACCTGGTCGGCAAAGGCGGATAGTAAATTAATTAATAAATTTTATAATCAGTAAATTCTTATTGATGATGTCGTGTCCGTGTTTCCACGGAAAGGGGGTGCAGTAACTTCTGAGGGTAAAGACCCCTGAGCACCCAGAGGGCAGAAGTCTGACTCCTAGCTCATATGAAGATGACTCACACATTCGCTTGCACAACCCCTTTTCGCAGGAGGGCTCATTCACGCATATCACAGATAGAACACTCAGAAGAAAAATCATGCCCGAACAGGGACTCGAACCCTGGGCGTCCAGATTACGGGGAAGATACGCTACCTCTGGGTCAGGACGCCGGCAGTAAATTCTTATCGAAAAGTTGTTATTGAAGCAAACAAACAACAACAACAACAAAAAAGGCCAGAATATATTTCTACAGACTTATATTATTATTTTCGTTTTTTTTTTCCTGATAAGTTTCTGTATTTTTAAAACTAAAAATTGAAAATTTTCAACTATGTTTGTAAATTTTGTATGTAAGAAGATACACTGTAGTAATTTTGTATTAGTGTAAAAGATAAGATATTACGAAATAAAAAAAATCAATGATTAATTTCTGCCATTAAAAATGAATATTGCTTGTGATATGTTGAAATATCAAAAATAGCAAGAATAATTTTAAAAAAACCACAGCAGTCTTTTACAAAATAGTTTATGTGACCCTAGTTAAAAATCTCCGAAGCCAATTTTGATTTGAAAAGAAACGAATTTATTTAAAATACATGTATTCTAATGGTATGACTTTTAATATCGAATATTTTTTCAAAAAATTAATTAGGTTTTTAAAGTTATTTGCCACCGATCATTTTAAAATTTCACTAATTAAAGTAATTTCATTAAATTACTTTAGGGATGATGAAATAATGATTCATAAATTTAATTTAGATCAAATAATGAAGACCATACATAGAACTTATACTAGTATTTCCAAAATTACTTTAATATAGCTTATAATGCAATGGATGATTGTGTACCTTATAGTGCATTAGTACGTATGTCCACATCATAAGTTAAATTTTAACTTTTCTTAAAAATTTTTAATGATTTAATGGCTAATTTATAAAAATAAGAAGATTCTTGACTTGACCTAGGTAAGTAGCAAATAATAAAGAATTCTTAATTAATCTTAATTAAAAGTAAAACTGTAAAAGGAATGCGTTTCATAAGTTTCCTCACATTTTTTATTTTCATTTGTTAAGATTTAATCAAATATAGGTGAAAAATTAAAAGACTATGAAAATTTAAGATTAAAAATAAATGTATATCCATCTGTGTTTATTTATTTACGAAAAAAATTAATCGCATAGTATTTTTAGTGTTGTTAATAATTATGGCACTTTACAAACCCCCTGACAGAAAACTGTTGGAGATTTAAGTCTCAATTAGCGTCCCTAGTTTTTTATGTGGTCCCAACTAGTGTCAAAAGTACGACTTAGCTAGTTTCATGCTTCACATTCGCTTGCACAACCCCTTTTTACAGGGTGGTGCATTCACACTACTCACAGATAGAGCACAGAATAACAACCATGCCCGAATCGGAACGCCCAGATCACAGGAAAGACACGCTACCACCTATGCCAAGACGCCAGCAGTATTTTTAGTTAAATTATTAATGAATTTGTATCTTTTCTCCAGAATCAATCAAACAATTTTTCATAATAGTATTCATATTATAGGCTCACATTTTTTTTTCAGAAGGGAAAACTTAATTTTTAAAAATTATGCTTTATATTTCCTAAGCGTCAGATTCTGAGCACTCAGTGAGACACCAGTTTAAAGAATATATAATTCCTTGCATGTTTAGCCTAGATTTACAAATGATATTTAAAATTAATTTAAAGCGTATTATAACTGAAAATGTTAAAAAATGAATTATCATTAGCATTAACATTAATGCAAAAAGATAATTAAAAATGAAATAGGAATTTACTAATGTGTGAGAAATACTTTTCTTCAGCTATAGCAAAAATCTTAACTTCAGTGATTTAAATTATCTTAGAGAATTGTTTAAAATATCGGTTTTAACATTTAAATATGTTTAAAGCCCAATTTATTACATTTAGATTTTAGGGTTAGTATAAATTATTACCTTTAAAAATACGATAAAATGGGAAACATTGGATTGAACATCCCTACGCATCGTATCTTTAATTTAATGCTATTGTTTGGATTGCATATTAAAGAACGCTTCATTGTTGATGCATATAGAATTACAAATCGTATACAGAAAAGTTGCAACTCGAGGATTTTAAAACCCTGCAATTTTAATGGAATAGACCTTTCTCGTGTACTTAACAACATTTTATGTTTTGCTTTATGTAGCAAAATAAAGTATATTAATTTGACTTCTTTCCATTGGACCTATCAGGTCCAAAATTTAACATGGATCAATGATATTGTATCAATCAAATTTAATTTATTGAATTCCTTATATTTTTCAGTTATTCACATACACACGTACAGACACTCACTTCCGGATTTGATCTGAAATTTGTCTCAACATAATTTGAACGAAAAGATCATGAGCTCAGATTCCTTCTGCTATTATACTGTGAATTCCATTCATACCAATACCATTCATATAAATAGGGGAGCCAGGTACTAATTGTAACAGGGGCAAGTTATACTACATACGTCGGACAATGGCTTTTAAAATTTTTATGAGAATTTCCATTAAATATAATTCTAATGAAGGGTCCTGTTATGTCAGCATAGTCAGTGACCAGCCGAAATACATAGTCAGAAGTCGTAAATAGGGCTCTATTTTAGTTAGAAAATGGAGAAAAAAATCGTAAATATCGTATTAAGATAATTGATCTTTTAAAATTGCTTTTACTTATTTATTTTATCTATCTATTAAATTTCAGAAATGTATTTTAATTTTTTGTTTACTAACCGCAACTTATTTTTTCATAAATCAATAAAAATGCCATGAAGGAAGTTGTAACAAAACCTCTAGGAAAGTTGTAACTTATTAGAATTTTAAGCAATGAAAAAAGTATATGATGGCAAGATAATTGGAAAGGAAAAATTTAAAAAAAAATCTAAAAGCGAAAACAAAGCAATAAAGAGTGAAAAATAGTTTTTTTTTGTGTTAATATATAGATTTTGAAAAAAAAAAAGAAAGGAATGATTTTGTTAAAACTTAAGAAAATTCTTACTATAATCCTGACTTTTATACTAAATTATATTAAAGTCCTGTTATGTAACAACTTTATGAGTATTTTGGGAAACATCACATGGTTTTTACTTCTGATCAGATACCAAAGATAGTTCCTGAGCTGCCACCTCCCCCTCAAAATAGTGTTTGTATGTGTGTGGTGGAGTAGCCGTTCATCCACAGCAGATTTTAGCATATACATATCCGTTTAAGCACCAGTTCTGCAGCGAAACTGAGCTACAAACCAAGAACCTTGCAGCCCCTGAAATTATGATATTACAAAGGAGCCACCATGGCCCGTAATTCTGATGAAAGAGAATGGGTTTAAAGATTAATCTGCAGAATTTGGCAACAAAACATGCACAATAAGGCAGTTTACCATTTGATTTCGTTGGTTGAAATTCAGATGGATACTGATATTTGTCTTGAATGGTTAAATAATATTGCATATATTTGGCTATAAATAACCTAGTATCTGTTATTACTATTATTCCTAGTGATAATAAGAGAAAAATGCCCCATATACTTTAATAAAAGAATGATCGAAAAATAGTTTTGCCTTTATTGTTATAATTTCTCTAACTCTGCTACAACTTACACAGTATCTAAGACAAGTTGTAACAGTTGATAAGTTTTGAAAAATTATTTGGGGCTAAATGAAACATCAATGTTCCTTTATGCATATTATGAATAAATAATTAAGCTATAAAAAGGAGTTATAATAAGGAGTCGCAATCATATTACAAATATAAATGCTTTTTCAAAAAATATTACTGCTACCTCCGATCATCCTTACAAATAAATAGACAAAAAAATCCACCCTTGAATGATTTAATCCAAGATTTGACTTAAATGTGTAAATATACATAACGATCACATGCTCAATTTCCTCTTCCCGTTCTGTATGCAACAAGTTCACAGACAGTCGTAATATTAAATAATTAGCTATCTCCTTTTCTAGCTTTTCCAGTTTTAAATTCTCCTTGTCTGCATAGTTTGAAAATATCCAGAAAAGTTGAGGAAAATAAGACGGCAAAGTTTGAAGGTAACGTAACCCCACCCCTTCGCAATGACTTCATTGTACCCGTAGCTTATGGTGCATGTATATTCTCCGGAATATGCATTCAGGTGGTCTTATTTTCAATAATTTGAAATCAAAATTCAATTCAGATTCGTAATTTTGGTTACAAAACCTTTTGAGTTATAAAGTTCATATACACGCGGATATGCAGATCAATAAATGTTGATTGTAAAACTGGGTATTAAATTTTATCCACTCCGCTTTTAACTTTTTTTTTGATACCGCGTAGTTATGAATAAGGAGAGAGAGAGAGAGAGATGGACTTTTCAGGTTGCATTTAGTCCAAAATTTATCAAAGGCTCATAAATTTGATGTAAATACTATGCATTAAATGTCATCTACCTATTAAAATGCATATTTTTATTAAATTCCAGAAATGTGTTCACGATATGCAGGAGGTGAAAAACATGAAGATTTATCAAAATCTCGAGCTATAGTATTTCTTTTACAGTTTTAATACTCCTTTTTTTTCTTCGAACTTTGAATAACATTTAAAATAATAAAATGTGTTTAAAAAAACGAACAAACGTGGGAACAAAAGCTTTTAAATTACTGAGAAAAAGTGAAATGTCGTTTTCCTATTTTTTCTGTAAAACTGTTTTCTGAACTAGACACTTATATAGCTAAGAAAGCATCTTCATTTCTAAATGCTGGTAGTTCTTAACTGTTAGCCATCGTATTTAGAGGGAAATACCGGAACATTTGAAACAAATGGTAGAGCAACATTATATGGATAATTTTTTTCTCCACAGAAGAAATAGTTATTTATTTTAGGACTTATTCACAATGCTGGAGAATATAAAAAAATTTAATTTGCATGTCCTTTTTAGAACTAAAATTTTATTTTGCAAATATTGTATTTCAAATTTAATTTTAAATCATTGCTATAACCATTGCCAAAATTGTTCCTTTAATGAAATACTGAATTGTTCCTTTATAAAAAGTGTATTTCATAAAAATTACACTTGAAATTTAATTCTCCATCATTGTTATAACAATACCAAAATTAATCCTTTATTAATTTGAGTAAAAAGACCACAATTGTTTTCAATATTGTCATTGCTTTGAATGTTTCTGATCTACAAACATAATATTAACATAAGAAAACGAAAAACATTAAATTATCGTTTGACACTTATTTCATCTTGTACTAACATTTTTGTTTATTTATATAAAAATATATTTTGAATTTTTTTTGGATCAAGATAATTAACTAAAAATAAAAAAGCAGTTTTTAAGGATAAAATTATTGAAAATAATATTTTTTGCTATCAGAATTAATCCAATTAGAGTTCTATTTGTAAATTTATCACAATGTCAAACATTTAACGATTTTTTTGAAAAACTATCGAATTAGTGATGTAAAATATATGTGAAGTAAAATAAAATTGAGATTTTTATAGTTACTGCCTAAAGTTTTCGAAATATTTAACAATTACCAGTTAAACCAATACTGCTTTTCTTCGATTTTCGTCATTTTCTAATGGAAACAAATCTATTTATAGATCGTTATATAAATTTCTAATTTTTTTCCATGAATTAAAAATATTTATATACAAAATCATAAATTTTTTTGAATCTTTATGAGATTTTCTGGAATACTTACATCCATTGAATACGGTTAAAAAAGATTTACAATTATTTTTATTATTTATTTTTTGCTGTTCCTTTTATTAATTATTCGATCGATGAGCTCAATTACACTAAATTGCTGAGAAAATTTTCAGAACGTTCGTTGTTCTCCAGTTTGTTAAAATGTTTATTCTTAATTAATTAGAATTCTAACTAAAAGTTTTAGAAAATTAAGAATATTGGTCAAATACTGATTAAAATAATTTCTGTTGGAAATTTCCGTTTTTGATAAACTGATAGATCAAACAATCTGCTGTTTTAACATAGAGCATTTTTTTTCTAAAGTTCAATGATTTCCATAGTTTAATGTAAAGAATTCATTACTAATTTCCTTGCAAATATTTCATAGTAAGAGGATTTCTCTTAAAAAATAATTTCAAAAATATACATATATTTTGACGTCAAGAGACATCTAATTTCTCGGCTATCTGAGTCTGTGTTCTTGCCATAGTGCACAGGCTTTGATCACTTGATTTATAAATCCTTCTTTGATGCCACACTGAAATTGAACTTTGGTCAAAGAAACGATTTTGATGTATAGAAAATACATCATGGCCAGTGTAAACTTGGTTAAGATAAAAGTCACCCTCAATTCGTTTAACCTGGACCCTTTTAAAACATTGATAGGTTGCACGCTCTTTGATGAAATTATTTTATCTTTCCTGTCAGTCCTTAATTAATAGATATTAGCTTTTCTACGGTATAAATCTCGAGTCCCTACCGAGCACAGGACCAAGAGAAATTTCCTTTTTAATTAATGAACTATCCATTATCATCAGTAATCCCAAACATTTTTATCAATTTCAAATAATTTATTTCTCAATATAGAGTTTTGTGCTAGATTGACCGTTGGATGTACAAACATAAAAACTGGAATAAAGTTTGCTATCACAATTTGTTCCCCATCTTTTGAAAAAAAAAAGTGTCAGGTGATAAATGTACATTAATTTGTTTTAAATGTAAAAGCAAAATTTCGTATTTAGCCACGGCTATAAATAATATAAATGAATGTATATTTGTAATTATTACCGTAAAAAGTTCTCATGCTTAAAAAACAAATTTTAAGAAACAAAGCAATTGATTTCTATATTTCAAAATCGTTTTAATTGAAAAAGAAATTTAAATGTAGCAAATAAATTAGAACTAAAGAAGTTCAAATATTTATATCAGAAATGATTCAGATTCTTTTCTCCATTGATTATCAGTTTTTAAAAATGTTAAGAATAGATCCATTCTTAAAATATTTGATTAGAAAATACATATATTTGTATATTACGTCTAGATGCAAATCCAAAACTTTGAAAATTGAACTATGAAACATTTATGTTGCCACCAGATATATAAAAGGAATAAAGATTGCATATCTTTAGATGAAGCAATTGAAGTACCATAATGCTCAATTTCGAAGTATTTATACTTATATCATAAGATCATATTTTTTTCTTTTCCCAAATTAATAAATTTTGATGCTCAACATGAATTCTTTTATAACGTTATGTTTTACTGCATAAATGAACTCTAATTTGGTTTTTTTAGGTAGACTGATATATCATTTCAAACCTAAATGAGGACTATTTTGTAATAGGCTTCATAATTCTGAATCTTGCGCAGATGATAAGGATGATGCCTGAGCTGGTATTTACACCCTCATCAAAACTCTACATCTAATCTGTTAATAAGTATTAGGCTTACAGTGTGAACAAAATTCTTACACAAGTTTGACATATCGACGATATGTCAAACTGTGTAGATTGCATATAAAACTGTGTAGATTGCATATCTTGCACTTTTGATAACTTTTTCTTTATCACTATTGGAACAAACTTCTCATTTTTTCTTGAATTTAGCTTAGTTTTTAATTCCTTAACAAGTAACGATGTTTCACACATTGAAATATCTTGACCTTCAGCCTTCAAAATATATTGATGAAACATAGACGCTTGATTATGAACAAAAATGAATATGGGGCGAAGACATTGCAAATAATTGATTCCGTTTTTGTCCTTGCGCAAGAATATTTTTCTTCGAAACACTTCTTAATTAGTTTGGAGGAGCAGTCACTAGATCTAAATGAATAATTGTGTTGAACTGAATGATAACACCACGATGCTTCTTTTAGGGCTAACGCGTTTTGGGTGTCATTATCTCTTTTATTAACAAAAAATTCATTTAAAGATTTGCTCGTCGAAGCCTGCCTATCCACATCTTTGTGTTTTGAAGTTTGAAGATGCTGATTAATTGCTGATCTGCCGCTATTTGCAATGTTGAAAGTGGCTAAACATTTACTGCATCTGACATCGTTATCCGATTTTCCTTTTTTTATGAAAGGAAATTCTTCCTGCAATGGTGCTCCGATCTAGAGTTGCAGAAAACCAATTTGAAAAATTTGATTTTGCGACGATTTCTCAAAATAAAGGACAATATGCTTATTTCAGGAAATAAATAAAGTTAGAGGACAGAGCCTTCAAATAAAGGACTGTCCTCTGAAATAAAGGACGTCTGGTCACCGTACATATCGTGGACTTCGATCTCAAAGCCATTATTCTGCTATTGAAACACTGGAACGCCTAAATGAGATCTGATGGTCTTAACATTTTTTAAAAATGTTCGAATAGTAATATTTAATCAGATCTGTGAATTTCAGTTTATTAAAATTTTGAATTAACAAAAATTTTAAACTATTTTCCGATGGTTTTAAATCCGAGCCAGAATTTGGAGCAAAAAGAAAAATATTGGATAAGAAAAACTTCTCGGCACTTATTCTTTCACTCTTTAATATCTGTAACAAATATAATTAGAGCTTTATATTCGAAATATTAATACAATTCGTTCTGCCAATAAATTTAATTGAATTTCATTTTAGCTACGTGCCATTAAAACTTTATATTGCAAAAATTATTTTCCAACTTTGTTATGAGAAGTATTTTCCAACTGTTTTATGCATAATTTTCAACCAAAAAAGAACAAAGAATGATAAAAACAGTCACTGCAATGGTGATTAAAAAGATTATAAGATTATTTTATGAAATTACTTGAAGTACTTTAAGATTCCTTAAAATATTCCAATCAGATATGTAATTTTTATTAAAAGTATTTTTTAGTATTCGCTATTTTCAAAGTTCAGTATGCTGATGAGTGCTTCAGATTGTTTAGGGTCTACGTATTCAAGTAATCATATTTTTTTAAAATTTGGATTTCAGTTTTAAACAAACTTTAAAACGCGAATTATTTCTCATTGCGTTTCAACTTATTGTTCTGAAAACTATCAGAAGTTGCAAAAGTGTTCACAATTTAAGGAATATAAGAAGCATATGTTTTAAAATATCTCCGAATTTCTGATTTAAATTATTATTTTTTAGTTGAGACAGCCATTTATCTTTAAATATATGTATGTGCAATGTTCAAGTTCTTTTAATTAAGGGCAAACTCTGTTGTGGTATTCAAATTTGTTTTTTCTTTCTGTCATATAAATTCATTTATAGTTACGATATTTAGGTATAGATATTATTTAATGTTTTGACGAAAGCATTAGAAGAAAGAAAATTGTGAAAGCTTATTGAAATAATAAGCTCGGTTTGTTTAGAATGTGACAAAATAAAGTTTGCGTAAAAAAGTCAGCTTCCTTTTTTTTAATCATGTAAGAACATGATTTTGTTTTGGTTAGGAGATTTTGGTGCTCTAAATCGTGTTGGCAATGAATAAAGAATAAATGACAATTTTCATTATCAACTGTTAATAGTATATATACATATATATAACCTGTTTTTACCAGTATTGCATTATTATTATGTAAGCTTCTTTGAAACCAGATGTGTTTTTAAAAGGTTGACGTAGAACTATGACAACATAGCTGTCATTTTCATGGAATATATTTTTTTTCGGAGAAAATTAAAAAACTTTTTCTTTAAATATGTTCAAAAACTTCACTCGTGTTTAATAACAGCTTTAGAAAAAGAAAAAAAAATTTCTCTCCCCCCCACAATGAGGAAATATCCCCATTCATAAGAGGGGAACATGGAGGATTTGACCTTTTCTAATATTAATCCACTTTGAAACAGTTTTATGATGTAGGAAATTAGAAGATAGCAGTTTGTGTTTACAAAAATATGGTTTTCATAACATTTTTGTATAAATTAATATATTTAAGAATTTATTGGTAAATAGTTTATCATTTGGAAATCGCACAGCGACAGAAACGTTCGTTACTCAGCTTCCAAGCGTGATACTTTTTTTTCATATGTCAGAGCATGATGTTTTTTCGTTAGGGGTTTTGAAGTTTGAAATCGCGTAGGCAATGAATAAAGAATAAATGGTTATTTATATATATATATTGAAATTTTGTACTTATGCGGAATTTTAGTTTTGTAATGTTGAATGTTAATGCATTGCCTAAATTTTTAGTGTATCTCTTAGGAATATAAAATATCTTTGCATTTAAGGTGATTGTAGCCTTTTTTTTATAAATTAGTTATTCTGGTTAACTTATTTTCAGAGCTGAAATTATATATTTTTAATTAGTATTTCTTAATTTTAGAATACAAACAATCTAAGAACATATTGATTGCTGAGAGGAATCATGTTCTAGAATTGACTTTGCGTTGTTAATATAAACTTATTTCAGTATTATTAAATATTACTATAAATTCACTTTAATTTTAGCTAACGATTGTTCATATTTTATGTTTATTAATAAATACAATTCTTCAAATGACACATGCTCAATAATACTTCTAACACATCAATGAATAATCAGCCCGCTTAATTTTACACAACAAATCTTAGCGATACTGCTACGTTCAGTGGCGGGGTGGTCGGCTGTATACAAGAAGAAGAAGAAGCATGTTTAATTTTAATAACTTTTAATAATTTTTAATTATGGCTTTAGGTTCTAGATGATTATCAGATTACTGAACAAGTATGAATAAGCAAACATTTAGAAAATTGACATCCAATATAAAGTAATTTTGCTATTAGAACAGAAATGATTTTAAAATTTTAAATTTAAATGATATAGATAATTTTCCGATGATCAAAAACAATATAAATATTCAAAATAAATAGTTTTAAAATGCGTAATTTAGCTCCAAGAATGTAATTTAATTTTTTTAAGCATTCGCATCTTTGATGTTGCTACCTGATATGGTACTTTCCCGTTATACTGGAACAAGATATCGCCACTGTGAGCCAAACTTGAGTCATCAAGCGAAGAGAGTGGCAAAACAAATATCGCCAATGTGAACGAAACACGAACAAAGTCGCCAAGTGAATAAAGTGAATTTGACGAATATGAATGTTAAATTTGACGTAATTTTGCATATTTTAGCGATTTTTCACTTTCCCCAACGATTATTTGGTAATTTTTTGGCAATCTGTCGTTTTGCCAATATAAAGGAAAAGTACCCCTAATTTTATTATATTTAATTTAACCAGCGGGTGACCGAGCTCCGCTCGGAGAAAACAGGTATCGAAGCTAACTCGAAGATTTAAATTTTCAATTGTGATTTATCAAAACAATACATGCCATAAGAAAATTTGTGAAACCATTGGTGAAAAGATAACCGGTTAAAGTGCACCAATGTAAACTATTCTAAACAAAGTTAGAGTCTGGAAAGGGAACTATTCTATACAAAGGTAAAGTAAAGGTAAAGATTGAAGTGTGTTGAAGTTCAATATTTTTGACAAATTTATTTAGAAAAACCAAACATATATACATACATAAGAAACATATTATAAACCTATAACAGCATAAACATAAAACTTTATTAGTTCGCCATATTGGCTATAGATGGCAGCACGTTACCGCTCGAAAATTTAAGTAGCCATTATGGCGAACTAATAAAGTTTGAAAATATCCTATCTGTAACTCCGAACTGCTGGACGGTAGCGCTTCAAAACCGGCGCCAATCGATTCCTTGTGGCCAAAAACCCCATAACCCCCAGTTTACCGGAGTTTATTAATTCTGGGGCGATTTTCGACTTGGCAACCATTCCTCGTATTATAGTATTAGATTTAAAAATTTAGTTAAATACACTAAAAATTTATTTAAAAAAATCAGAACATAGCTAAATTAATATCATATAATTTATAAACCAAATCCTCATAGATTTTTAAAAATCATTTTTAGGGTCAAGGTAAATACATGTTTTTTTTTTCTTATAGAAAAGGGTTTGAAATTTCCTTCCGGAAGTAGTTGTTATTTACTTCAAAATATGTAACAATTACTTCCAAAGAAAAGTTATTTTAAATATGTGATTTTTTAATTATTTTTTTATCACACGAGTTTTGATTAATTTATCAAGTCTTATTATTATTAAAACTTTCTCAGAGCTTCAGAAGATGTCACTATGAATACTTACTGAGAAAAAATATATAACAGGAAACTGCTCTATCTAATCCATCATTTCATTCTTTCTTAATTTGTATTCTAAGATTTTATATTCAATTGAAAATAACAGTTATATTATTAAAACCTGATATTCATGTGATGAAAGTGCAGCTCTATGTTTGAAGAAATATCTACTAAGTCATCAAAATAAAACTTTCAGTGCATTGATAAAATATCTGATAAGAAACTCTGAAAGAGGCTGTAGGGCTAGGCTATATTATAGTGTTACCATTAAAAGTTCCCTTTTTGAAAACAATATTGATTGAAATCCTTTTTTATATGATTTTTGACAAAAAGAAAATTTGAAAAGTCGCAATTTATTATTTGTAACAGCACAACTGCTCAAAGATGCAACTTAACTATATATACTTTGCGCTTCTAGTACAGTATCCACTTAAATTCTTTAACCTCTTCATTAACCTTTGAAAGACAATATTTATAGTCATGGAAGTGGGGTCTAGATGTCTTAAAATTATTAGTTACTACACGATGAGATTTCTTACAGCATCACCTAGTGTAGAATTTTGGAATTAGTGTTCTTATCTCAAAACTGCTTCTAGATTGGGAGGGGGATTACGTTAACCCCAAAGTTGAAGAGCATTTTCGATGCTAAAAAAACCTTGCGGACATTAATGCTCAGGAAAAAAGCACTCAAAATGGTATTTGTTTACTAAATATTTCTGAAAATGTAATGTCACAAAATGTATTAAAAAAATAAAAAACAACTCGTATGGCAACTCATACGTATCATATTGCATCTTTATTTTCATAATTCCAATTGCTCTCCATCATTTGCAGCGCGTAGTTCAACCATTGTTTGAATTTCATTTTGCATGCTTTAAAGCATTTCAATTTTTGCGTTAGCACAAATAGTAGTTATATGTCATCAGAAGTTCTGAAATGTTGGCGAAAGTTGGCATATTTGCGTTATTCTCACAGTGAAAAGTGTATGGGGGTCATTCTTTCGTCTGCAAAATAACGTTTCCTATTTTCATCCATTTTTTGTGAGTCACATTTTAAGAAATTGTGAGCAAATGCTATTTTAAGAAGTCTGTTCGGGTTGATCTTATTTTAGCCCACCTTTGGCGAATAATAAGAGTTTTTTGGCGAAAGGTAAGAATTCTTTTTTCTTAACCTTTTAATTCAAATACTTTTGAAAAAGTCACCAGAGGTGGGCTAAAATAGGATTTTACCAGTCTGTTCTTAGTATTAATGTGCATAAGGTATGCTTTTTTGCAAAAATTGATAACATTCTACAACTTTATAATCAACAACTTTTCCTCATCTCATACCATTTTCGAAATAGGAACGGAAACTCCAAAATTACAGCCAGGTGGCTCTATAAGTAATTTCAATTCGTAACATATAATCATTTTACAATATCTAGACACCATTTTTATGACTATAAATACTGTCTTTGAAAAGTTAAAAGGCCCATAAAGGTATTTAGTGGAATCCTGCATAACAAATGGCTTTTACGAGAGAGATAATAAATTATCCTATAAATTAATTAAAGCTAGAGGAATTTTTTCAAAGAATTATGAAAATTTAGTTCAAAACATCTTGGATGATAACATCTTAAATTTTCTTAGTCTTTTTTTATTTTATCTTTAAAATTTGTTATTAATTATGTAACAACAATTGTATGTATATGAAAAAAGGAATTTAATATTCAAGCAATGTGCGTGTGTATAAATCCTTCTATTAAAGAATTCTAAAATACTGTTGTTAGTTATGAATAAAAAGAATTATTAAAAATTTATTTATATTACTGACAAAAGTTATACAAGAATGAAATTAGTATCACTGAATAGTTGACATTAAAAAAGTTATAAAAGTGGTTTTGTGTAATAATATACCTCAAAGTTACAAAAGGAAAAAAGTTAAAACTCTAATTAATTTTTATTTAAAATCCAATTAAAAATTTTAACTTATCATCAATCAAAAATTTATTTGAAATTTTTAACATTCATTTCAACTGCCAAATTTGACAGCTCCTTGGTCGAATGGTTTATCCTCTAGAGGCTTTGAATTTTATTTCATAACGCTTATCACATGACACAATTTACAGACATCATGCTAGCTTGTAAACTTAATGATTCGAAAAACTACGGAATCGCAGAGATAGAATTTGATCCCATAATTTTCCACAACACCTGTGTCGGCACCCTTTCAATATCCAGACCACCCCTCTATCGCGTCGGGATCTAGTGAACTACGAAACACAACAGGCATACATTTGCAGCGAGCGAACTTTGCCAGCAACTGTTCGTTTAAATTCAATTAAAGTTCGGGAATTGTCATGTTCATTTATTACGCACCTCTCTACCAGCAGCGAGAGGCGGTCTCGCTCTTACTTCCGCACCAAAACTCCGCGAAAGACTTAGGACGCTTGCTTTAATTTGCTTAAGTACTGCAGCTGGAACAACAACGGGGAAAAATATTTATAAAGGATGGGAAAAATTTTTGTAGCTTCCATGATTAAGGGAGAAAACGACGCACGGGGGGTGGGCGCATCTTCTAGAAATAATCACGTGACACGGGGCCCTCGCAGAGTTTGTTGGTTTGTTTGTTTGTTTAAAGTAAATTCCGGCCCGCTTCCAGCCGAGGTAATAAAGTTTCATTAAAGAGAAAGTTGCATGGAAAATTGCATGGATGGAAAGAGGGCCTGCGAAGGGGTGGAGCCGGTGGTTGGATGTTTGGGTGAATAATAATCGTCGTCGAATTTAAATTTCATTTTTTTATTGTTTAGTATTTTGCGAGATGGTGTGCTATGTTCTGAACCTTCGGATCTCCGAGAATTTTAAACATTATTCTAACTGCCTTGTTTTGCGAAGCGTCGAGGGACTAACACAATTACCATCGAACAACCTGCTGTTCGGAACTTTTGATGTCGATATGTGTAATAGGGGGATTTTTTTTTTTTTTGCATATTCTTTATTGATTCTCTGAAATTCTTTTTTTTATTAGTGACGTAAGTAGATCAAGTGGATTTGCTGACACGCTTAAAACAGTTTTTTAATAAATATACTTTATTCTGTCGTAAAAATTTAATGTTTCAAAATTTACATAGTTGCTATAGTTTGAAAACAAATAAGACAAAGGAAAGAAAAACCGTTGTATTTGAAATTTATTGAATTATAAGTTCGGCAAATATTTATAACTTTGTAAATATAATAATAATATCAATTTCTACATCATGGTGTGGTTAACTAATGAGATCAGAGCAATATTGATCAATAAAAAAAAAGAAATTATGATGTTGTTGAGTAGCACTCATATGAAGAAAATAACGAAGCTCTAAAAAATTAAAGAAGATTTTAATCTTTTGTATGCAATAATGTAGACTGATTATATTTTAAATTTGATTCGTTTATTTATATCATGTGAGAACATGATATTGTTTCCACTGGAGGTTTTTGAAGTCTAAAAATGTGAAGGCAACAAATTATTGAAACCTCAAAATGCGTAGACAACAAATTGGTGATTTATTCTTTTATACTTTGGAGTCGGTTTTCAAAGTGTAGCTTTTGAAATGTCTATCGTCTGGTAATGTAGTTCTATTTTGGAGTTGACTTTTACAGTATAGTTTTTCTATTATATATCATCTACTAATGTAGTTTTATTTTGCAGTCGGCTTTGAACAAATAGCTTTTGAATTATCTGTCTTCTGCTGCTGTAATTTTTCTCTTGAAAATCAATATTATTGCCTGACTCGTGCAACTTTTTAAAAAAATCTGACAAGTTAAAATATTCTTTGTTTAATTGATAAAGATGGTTGATTCAAGGATAATTTCAACTAATTAAAATAGGGTTATTTGAAAATGATACAGATGGTTGTCATATTTGGCGATTAATCGCCAACTAAAGTTACAACTGGATTTCCAAATTATACATTTTTTGAATTCTTACGAATTATCTTAATTAATTTAGGTCTTTAACCAGTTTAAACCCTTCGAAACAATCAGGAGATTATTAGATTATACGTGCATCGATATTTAGAAAAACGATGGGTTTAAAAAAATAATAGTGTTCTCATGCGATAACAACTTGTAATTTGCGCTTCGAGATTTCATTTTTTAAATATTTGAAATAATAAGTAAAACCAATGATCCTTTAAAATGTTATCAAAGCCTATCTATATTCTCTTCATCAATTTTGAGACATAATGCTAAGTAAAGGATAGAGCTCCCAATTAACAGATTGAATCGACTACGTTCAATACGCCCATTTGTAAACACAGCAAACCAATAAGAATGCTTTGCTGTTTTTATGCAGACATAACCGAAAATAATCCAGCCGAAACCAATGGTCCACTTTCTCCAATTTTTATTTCAAATGAAAGTTTATGATATCTGTATATGTCATCGAGGGTACTACTTTCTGTTATTCTGCTATGTTTGAAAAGAAATTGAAAAAAGCAAGCTTCACTACGTATTCCTTATGAGAAATCTTGTGACAGTATACGCAACATTTACCCTTAAACTAATTTTAGAAAAATATTTCATATGAAAGTTCATGATTTTTAGATATTTCATCAAGAGTTGTCTATCTTACTTTAGCACTTATTTTTGACTGAAAACTTCACTGTATATTCTTTGAACGAAACTGTTTTGCGGCAGAACTCTTACGAAAATGTTGCTGTAAAGTAAGGCGAAAAATATTTTTTAAGTGCTATTAAAATTATAGAAAAAATTTTACTATAAAAAGAAGTGTCACTAGAAGACTCCTTTTTTTGAAATGTCGGAAAAATAATAAGTATGCTCCAAAGTTACTGAGAAAAAAAAAAAACGTATTCAAAATGTTCAACCTTTTTTTTAATGTCCAAAACATACAAAAAGTAACCTCGTGTCTTATTAACTATCTTGTAGAGCATTTGAATTATTTTTATTTGACTGTCTCAGTTTATAAATAATAAGACAATATCATGTTCAAAAAGAGTCGATATAAGTGAGCAATATCTAATTTTAGCTGAAAGAGAGAAAAAATATATAGTACTAAATGAACTTAAATTTGAAATATATATACATTGGTTTGTTTCGGTTGTTAAAAAAATTACTATCTTGAAAAAATTTCTAGATTATAAACAAATCACCTATTCCATTAAAAAAAATTTACACTTTTTTTTGGGAGCCGAGGTGGCTTTATTTTAGATTAGTTTTTTTGTCCTTTCCTTGATCAGATTCTAACTTCTTTTCACTCAAACACTCCTTTATCTCAAAGTTACTGCTATAAACTTCAATTTAAATCACATCTGTCATCGAAAATGCAATTTTTTAAATCATAGATTCATATAAGAAGCATTTATGAAAAAGTTTAAGTACCATAACTTAATTTAACCTTAATCATTACTACCGAAGTTAACTTCCGAAGTTTTCTCAACAAGCATATGTTACGTGTTAGGAATTGTTGTCTAAATGTTTATCATTCATCGAAGACAGTGCAGACAATTTCTGCTCCCGTCCCAAAGGTTTGCCATGCGATTTGGGTGGGCTGTCCATGCAGGGAGGGCTATTCTCCAATGAGTCTCCGTGCTTTGATCGGACACGTCCAAATGCACTTTATCACCTTCCTTCCAACTAGGACAAGGGGCGCCAGGGGAAAAGCTCTTTCTGATACAAAAACTGAAGAAAACTTAATTTCTGTCTCTTTTTTTGTTATTTGGATGCTGATTTTTTTCTTTCCATTTTCCCTGTACACCTTTCTTATATACATTATAAATTTAATTACAAATTTATTAATACTGGCATTCACTTTGTCAAAATTCATTTTTAGGGAGAGTAGGAGTTTTCAAAATTCATTTGCCAGTCGTATGTGGCTCTAGATTCTCACGTTAACATGAAGCGATTCATGCCTTTTTAGTAAAGAACATTTTTGTAATGTTTTCAAGTCTCATACTTATATGCATTCTTGTACCTATACTTAGTACCCCCTTCTTGTATATCAGTTTTCTTGCATGATTCATATATACAGCGTTTTCTGTTCTTAGATCAAGAAAGATTTTTTTTTTTTTTTTTTTTTTTTTTTTTTGCGTCGCCTATACAGCACTCAACGAGCTTTTCCTATTACGACCGTTTCACTTACAGAAGCAAAAAAGTGTTTAAAAAAACTTAATTTGCGATGTTTCGGAATAAGTGATTAAGAGACATTGTGACATCACATGAGGATTGGCCCATATATCGGATAATTGTATGTGCCGAGAGGTTGTTTAAAGAGCATTCTTATTTCTGGATGAAGGAAGTTTTGAACGGAAAGCGTTGTCGAGCGTGACTCTGTGGGGTTTGAGCAAGTGCCTGTTAAGCCAGAAACGAAAACAATCATTTGCTTTAAAAAGCAGCGTTGATGTAAATAACAAAAGTAAGCTAAACTAATCTGTTATTTGGGTCGTCGTTTCGAAAAAAGCAAAAGGAGATACAAACGCAAAGTTTTCTCTTGAGCATAAATATTCAAAAAAATATTCCGACACCAGATTTTAGTGACGATGAATTTATTCAAATTATAAACGAACTTTTTAATGATTCAAAAGTTGGAAATAACATTGTTATTGAATCAGGAGCTAACATGTAAGCTAGAGAGGCGTTTACATGTCTTGATATAGTCTAAAATTATAGGCTGAGTGTAATCATCTACAGCTACTGATCGTCAAGGAATTAAACAAAAACAATGAAAAAACAGATTTTGACTGATATGCTCAAATAGTGATTTTATAAATAGTGTTATCGATGTATGGAATCGAATAGAGACAGCGATACAACTGATTTTGACCAACATTATCGAGTAGTAATTTATTAAATATAATCAATACGTGAAATCAAATTAAGATAGGGCTATAGCTATTTTTAATTGATATGTTCACGCAATGATTCCATAACTATTACCACCGGATGAAATCGTTTCCAGCTCAGTTTGGTTACATTAACGTCCCTTTATAAGCAGCACTAGGCCTATTTTTGGATGGAGCTCGTAATTTTGAACCGCATTCAGATGAAGAGGACGACAACTGATCTGGAACCTTCTGTCCAAACTTACCCACCAAGCTAGTGGAAAGTGGTTTGGAAATTGACGGATTTAACATGCAACAAACCTCCTTACAAGCCAGTTCTTTGGTGGAGTAATATCTTGGATCTGTAACCCTTCAGTTTAGAGGTTGAGACTTTACCACCGTAGCTTCCAGTTTCAAGTGAAACAACAGTTTTCAACTGATATGACCAAGTAGTGATTCTACAAATATTATCAACACATGAAACTGTTTCAAGTGGTTAGCGGTTTTTGATTGATATGTTCAAGAAGTGACTTTATAAATATTAACGCTCTATGAAATCGAGTGAGGACATCGAAGTTCCTGATTGTTGGATATGTTCGAGCACTGATATTTAAATTCGTCATCATTAGATTAATAACATGCTATTTCGTTCCGTTTCTAAGAAATAACCTTTTATCCCCGTCAATTATCAAATCATCTGAGTATTCAATTATTTAAATCGTCTACTTCCAATTACCCTAGATTATTGAAATTCTACTATAATATAAATAAATAAAAACAAGTAATATAATTTTTTTAAAGAATTATATTCCTACTTTGCTCAACAATGGGAAATTTTATTTTAACTACTTTTTTTAAATAATCATTAAAAAAATTATTGATTTTCGCAAGATTTGAAATTGCATTCTTCACCTTCGGGTTAAAAATAATAAAATCTTTGCATTTTACCGACTGAGCTACTGTCAGTAGATTTCAATTTTCAATAAAAACTGCTAAAACTTTGTTTAAAGTATTAAAAATTAATGAATTAATTAATATTTAAAAAAGTATTAACATCCAATGTCATCACCTACAAGTTTAAAAAAAATGTACTTGAACTTGAGTGGATGAATAAAAAATATTTTATTAATGATCGAAAATTTGAACAAGATAAATAAATAAATATAAGGATAAAGTGAACTAATAATTGAAATTGAAAATAAAATATATATTTATATATATTTAAAAATATATATTTATGTATACTTAAAATATATGTTTGAAATCAATTTGGCAGCAGTGTCCCTTTTTTTCTGTTTACCCCATTTTTCTGAATCTTATTTTTAATTAGTTTAGAACTCTAATTAATATGTCATATCTTTTCACAACAAGCATTGGAAATATGCGTGTAAATAAATGTAATATTAAAATATCCTCATTGGACACAAGAACCAACATGCGTGATATTAATTGAAGTTGATAATACACGTAATATTTTGATTTCAACGAGTGAAATTAAAAGCACTATGCATGTATTTCAAAATATATCTATAAACATGTTGCTTTTGCTTGTTAATTTAATTAAAAAGATAAAACTGGAAAAAATTGAAAAACACACACACACACACACACACACACAAAAAAAAAACAGAGAACTTTTTGGGGATTGATTGAATGTTTTTTTTTTCGTTAACAATTACTTCAGAATTTGGTATAGAAATACAATTTTAGTAAAAGTAGCAAACTTATCTTTCAAGTTATATGTTTTGGGTGCTACGTTGAAATAGAAAAAAAAACGCATGCAATAATAAGAATCAAACTTTAGGATTACTGAAATAACAAAATCCCGGGATACAAGTTTCCGACGATTCCGATTTTTTCTTTATTTAGTTTTATATACAAAGAAGTAGAAAAAAATCTTACTACAAATTTACTTCAATTACTAAGTAATTTTAAATACAATTTTTCATAGTAAAGTAGCCAGACATTTAAGAATAAAAGAATGTACTGATCATATGTCAGCTACTTTGCAGTTCATAAACGGGCCTCTAAAATGATTCGCGAATCATAGTCGATCCATCTATTCTACCCAGACAGGTCAAAAGAGCTACCTTCAAAATATGGTTTTGAAATTTATCACAGAACGTTTAAAGTTAAACGAAAAAATTCACCTGAACAAACAGATAAATGTAACGCATGAAAGTGTAGATAATGATGAATTGCTCTACATCCGTTCTAAGTTACTTTTCAACAAAATCTGGACAAAAGAATGCAAGATTTGTGACCCCCCCCATTTTCTACTAAGTTAGTCTTTTGAGGCAAAAACCATTCAAAAGCCTACCATTGCCACATTATGTTTCTTGTGACCACATGATTTATTTTTAGACTCGACCAGCCCATTTGTCGAATTCGTGGCCAAATAATACTAATAAAAAAATAACAACAATTTCAGGTCAAACTATTTCTTATATAGATTTTACGCCAAAAGGTACTCTTTTTATAGATAGAAGTCCGTCTTTTACAATGGGGGATGCAGAAAAAGAGAAGAAAACTTGGGCAACTAGTGGCCAACAAAACATTACTTATATTTGAGGCAGAACTAGAAACACCGGCCGATCCGCAGAGGGGGGGGGATGAGAGAGAAATCGTCTGAACATCAAAAGATATAGTGGAAAAGTAGGTCTCTTTTTTGTGGCATCATTTTTTTTTTCCTTTCTTTTCCTTTGTATGAGGTGTGGGTGTAGATATGGGGTGGTCGAAAAAAGGGGGTACCAAAAGAAGGGTCGGTTGATCGACGTTCGCATTAGGGACCCTTTTCAGGTGACCCAGCCACGTGCCAACTTCACACGGTCGCGTGGTCTAGTCCCCCTTTCCCCTCTTCCAAAGAGTTTTTGTTTGTTTATATATTTTTTTCTTCATATCTCGAGTTTTTTCTCTACCTTCGACCACATAGAACTGTTTACCGACAGTAGTTTTTTGAAATGACCTTTTCGCTAAAGGGCACGGCATAAAATTGAAAATGATTTGGTATAGGACAGGAGATTAGCTGTACAGAAGTTCTTATTGGTGTTCAAAAATGTTTTATGAATAATAAAAAAAAGAAACAATAAAAAAATTATGCGATTATAGCTGATCAGTTCAATATATATTGTTTTTAAATCACTGTTAAAATTAAAGTTATTTTCTGTTGCATACTAATTAAATCAACACATAATAGATAAATTAATTAAATAAGTAATATTAATGATATCTGATACTGTAAGATACAGAATTATTCTCATTTTGAATCGTATTGAAAAGCTTTATCTATACTTATAAGAAAGCTTCTTGATTGTGTGTTTGAATGTGGTGCTCTACTGGCCAGACCGTTCCACATAGAGCTACCAAATTTGGCATGTGCATACCTTGGTCACTGGAAAAGTGCACCTTGGAGCGATTTTTTCGAATTTTTAATTAGAATTAAAATTAATAAAAAATTAAGCGAAGTTTTGGCGTTTTTCCGCTATAACTTCCGAAAATATTATAGCACAGGTATGATTTTTTACATAAATTAAAGATTAAAAAATTACCTTTGTAATATTATCAGTGTTTTAACATATAACTTAAGCTTCTATTTTTAAAGTATTTTCAAAGAAATATTTTAACTATATTTTTCAATTATGTATTTCGGACAAAACAATTAAATTTAATCTGCACGAGCACCTTAAAGGGAAAAAAGATGAGCTTTTATCAACGTTTTGCCAGAATATTAACAGAACTTCAAATTTAAAAAAAAAAAACTATTATTGCAAATAAAATCTAAAAAAATGTAACTTTCAGCATGTGCCTGGATAAAATAAAATAAATATTAAATGTGATATTTTCTCAAAAAATGAATACAAAGCACAGGTTTCTACATGGTGCGCCAGAAAAACTTAGTTATTTGAAAAAACTCTGAAGCGGTGAGTTGGGTAGATAAAGGGATCATAGGTAGCTCTACTAAAGGGGAAAATATCCAAGTGTTTTTCTCTTTTAAGTCAGTTGCCCTCATGCTCTGGTCTATAGATGCCAACATACCGATTGATATGCTGCAAAGAGTGGACACGAACTTCAAAATTCGACTTAATCAGTTTATGCACAATGGGGCTGTCATTTAACCGATGTCATTTTTAAAACTGTTGGAAAAAAACTGGGATATTGTATTCTCAAATAAAAAAAAGAATTAAAACAATAACTGAAGTACTTTTGTTTTTATTGACCTTTCAAATAAGTAAGTTTCTCTGGCGCACCCTGTATAATCGTTTGCTATATCTATATCATTAATTCCATAAATCATTTTTATTTGCGCTAAACATGATTGAATTTATACAGGATATGCATTCAAATTCAGTCCCAATGGCTAATTTGCAAATCATTAGTAATAGGCATACATATTGTTTCGTATTGCTAACTTGGTCTAAATGAAGTAAATAATTACTTTTATGTAGCTGGTGTCTCAAACAATGCATTTACAAATTAATTTTACCAATAGTTCAAAGAAAAGTTGTTACATCATTCAATCTTCTTAATCAATAATTAAAACTGGCTAATTTATAAAAATAAAAGAATATTATTATGAAAACATGTTCTTTTAGATCTTTCCGTCCACAATCTCAAAGAACATTTGGAATTATCTCAGAAAAATTCCTTAAGCTAACATTTGGAATTTTTCTGCGATAATTTCCGAAAATATTTCAAAACGAAACTTTTGAAAAAAATCTTCTTAAAAACGATTTTTTTTTCATTGATAATGATATTTTAGCCTATAAATTAAGTTTTTGTTTTTAAGGAATTAAAAAAAATACTGTAACTATATTTTCCAACAATTAATTTCTCACAAAATGAAAGTAGAATTTAAACTTCAAGAGCACGTTAAGAGTGTACCAGTGCTTTGCCGTCACTTTGACAAAAACTCAAACAGAATGGTTAAATTAACTCTTATTGCAAATTAAACTGAGAAAAGTGTGATTCTCAGCACGTGTGGAAATGATAGCGTAATGTTATGGAATACATATAAGGTGTGATATTTTCCACATAATTCCACAACAGCTGATTGCAAATCAGAGAAATATATACAATGGACAAATAATTGTAAGGCTTCTATAATAATAGGAATTACGTGACTATCAAAGTTTGAAATTTAAATATATTTGGTTGATAAGTTATAAGGAGAGCAAGTGACGTAAGTATTTAATTGAAAATTTTAGAACGCATTACTCATAAAGAACTAGAGGATCACCAAAGACAGCTAGTACTTAATAAATATCAAATCGACAGTTGAATGAGTTTAGCCAGCGTCTTGGGCTAGGGCAGGGATGGGGAAACACGGCCCGCGGGCCAACTCTGGCCCACCGGAAGGTTCTATCCGGCCCGCGGATAGATTTTTAATTTGCCGGTCAGAGGCAAATTAAAAGAAATATTCATATAATATATATCCATCTCCTTTTCTACTTTGTTTAAATATTATATTTTTTCTTCCTTTTTTTCAAAGAGCTGGTAATAGCTGGTTCGAACGCAGATTTCAAGATTTCTGTGCCATTCAAGCAGAGTTGGATATTTTTACTATGCCATTCAACGTAAATTGTGAAGCAGTGAGGTCAGATTTGCAGCTTGAATTAATTGAGTTGCAATCTAACAATCATCTCAAGCAATTGTTTCTAAATATGCCAAAGTTGGAGTTTTACAAATCATTACCGAAAATAAGTTTCCCAAATTTAATATCTCATTATCAGAAAATCAGTGCTATGTTTGCTTCATCTCATATATGTGAACAAGTGTTTTCAACTATGAACCTTAGAAAGAATTATTTCAGAAGTAGACTGACATATGAGCATTTAGCCTCGTTCCTTAGAATCAGTACATCTCACTTCGAACCTCAATATAAGGAGCTTTTAAAAATGAAATCGCAATTTCATTCATCTCATTAATATATTAAATTGTAATACTTGTATATTATTTTTAAAATTTTAGAAAAATTCATCTTGGCCCGCCAAACTTTATTTTTTCGATTTTGGCCCGTGATCAAAAAAGTTTGCCCATCCCTGGGCTAGGGGGTAGCGCGTATTTTCCGATATCTGGGTTCGATTCCTGCTTCGAGCTTGATTGTTGTTCTTTACACAGTGTTCTATCTGTGAGGTATGTTAAAGAGCCACCCCCACAACTCCTTTTTTTAAAAAAGAGGTTGTGAAAGCGAGCTTGTAAGAGTCATCTTCATATGAGTTAAAAATCAGACCTCTGACCTCGGGGCCTCTGAAGCTACTACATAAATTCTGCTTAAATCACTGACTTCGTCAGCGGGCGTGTCTATGGCAAATGCCATAAGTAACAACAACTACACCATCATGATTTATATAAAATTTCTTCCTATCAATCATTTGTATAATGATTTATTATGCTTGTATCATTTATTAACTATATCGAATGATTCTAAAATTAAATGAAATGTTATTAATCTATACTTATAATAAAGCTCAATGTGTGTGTGTGTTGGCGCTCTACAGGCCAGACCGTTGGACCTACAGCTACCAAATTTGGTACATGTATACCTTGGAGGTCCGGAATGTGCACCTCGGAGCCCTTTTTTTCGAATTTTTAATTAGAATTTGAATTAATTAAAATTTAAGCGAAATTTCGACGTTTTCCGCTATAACTTCCGAAAATATGATTGCACAAACATGATTTTTATATCAATTTAAAGATAAAAAAAGTAGCTTTCTAATGGTATCAGTTTTTTAAATTTATAATGTAAACTTCTATTTTTAATGAAATATTTTAACCATGTTTTTATCACGTGACTGGATAAAATAAAAGAATGCCGGAAGTTCAAAAAAAAAAAAATTACTATCGCAAAATAAATCTACAGAAATGGTACTTTCAGCACGTGACTGGATAAAATAAAAGTATAAAATGTGATTTTTTCTTTGAAAAACAAATGCAAAGCAAAGGTTTCTACAATTTTTTGCAATATCTATATCATTAACTCAATAAATCTTCTTTATTTACGGTAAACTTGATTGAATTTTGACAGGATATGCATTGAAATCCCGACTTAATGGCATATTTATGTAATCGTTTGCAATATCTGTATAATTAATTTCATACTTGTTTTCCCTTTCTCGCTTTCTTTAAAAAAACATATTTAATATTTTGGCAACATAATCGAATTTTTTTTTAATATTTTGGAAGCATAACCGATGGTTAAAACTGACTGATTTATAAAATTAAAGAATATTATTAGGTAAACGCGTTCTTTTAGAGCTTTCAGTCCATCATCTTAAAGAAAATACTAATTTCAGGTCAATCAATGCCCGGAATTACTTCAAGGCTAATGAATATGCGATTTAATTGAAAATTTTAGAACGCTTTACTCATGGCGAACCAGCTGGTCGCCAAAGGCGACTAGTTTATAATAAACACAATAAATGAAGTTATAACCGCATATTTGAGTATTTAAAAAAAATGAAACAGACATGATAAGTAATCTCTTTTTTTTGATGCAATAAATTTTATTTATTTCTTTACAAAACATTCAAATAAGTACCTTTTATGTTTAATTATATTAAATTTCACTATTATTACGAAATAGTTTATAATGCTAATTTATTATTTTGATACCGTAATAATCTCATATAATAAGAATATGATATGCTAGATAGTATTTTAAAAATAAATTTTTTGTATTGTTTTCTTTATATGACACATTAAAAGATGGTGATGATAATAAAAAAATATTCTAGTATTAATAAAAGTAAAAACTTTATTTAAATTATTTTTACTCAAAAACAAACGTTTTTTGATGTGGACATTTTATGGCAATTTTATTTTCAACTCATCATTTATCATATGTTATTTTCTTTATTTCTGAATGAAGAAATTCAAAATATATTATATTTTTACTTTCAAAAAAAATATTTGAAGTTTGTATTTTGATGGATCTCGACCACCTTGAGTTTGAAAAAAAAAAGTATTTTGTAAATACTGACTGTTTATGAACAAGATTAATCAAAAACGCCTCGAGCTAGACAAATGGCATTTGGCGTTTGTTGTTTATACTCAATTTTTATATTTGTCTGTCCTTTTGTCCAAATGTAAATAAACACAATAGTTACAAAACATGAAAATCCAGATAGATAAAGTTTGATACGTATGTTTTATCCAAAAGTAAATCCTTGAATGCGACAGTTGACCCTCCGTCGATCCGTACTTTCGCATACATGTAAAGTTGATAATTAAAAAATGTAGCAACTTAGGTAAATGAAATTCTATTCATAGTTTAAACACTTAAAATATAGATTCTTATCAAATGTTGACTTAAATCTGTCAAAAAGTTGACCGTCTTTCGGCCTATACTTTCGTATACATGTAAACACAATAGCACAAAAACATGATTTAAATGAGTAAAATTTAGTAGGTGATTTTGTGGCAAAAACTTCTGTCAATTTTTTTTACCTTAACATATCGGAAAAAAAGCACCCAAAAATACATGTTGACTGTACATGACAACACATTCTGTGTTGACTGCAATAGAGCGATAAATTTACCGAAAAAAAAAATCACTAAATCGTTAGCTTAGTATAAAAATGCTAGATTAGCACCATTGATCGATTTTAAGTAAATATTGTTCTAATTCGCCCTGCAGTTTCTTTTCTGTTCACTTTTCTGTACTGTGAATCACACAACCTCAGGTGTGAAATTAAAAATCTGAGCTCACTCGCCATTCATCATGTTGTCAAAGAACTAAATTTATTTATAGGGGAGGGCGTTACATTTATCAGAGAGTAGGCGAGAAAATTATTTGATGACTGCTCCCAATGGGTTTTAAAACAGCATTGGAAATTTCACTCTGAAGCAGTTGTTTTAATTCGAATCTCTTAATGTTTTAAATAAACTGAAGTATATCGAGGATGCAAGATACTTCAAGTTGATAACTGATTTGACGTTAATTTAGGAATCTAAACAACAAAAAAAGTTTTTCCTCTCTCAAATTAAAGGCTTTTATATTCAAAACACCTTTTACATGTTTTTTACTATATATTCTCTAAAATATACCATTAAATAAAATTAACGTGAATTGAATCATAGTTATCTGTTTCTTTGATTAAGGTTGGTTTACTAGATTAAATAAACCTTCTTTTATACAAGGGCTTTAATTTGCTTACAATCGAACTACCTTTTATTAAAATCATCGGTTATTTGAAAGTGAAGTTAAGTAAATGTTATTTTAAAATTTTCTCTCATAAATATAAGTATCTTAATTTATGATTGCTTTCATATAATTCTTTTGTATCCATTTTTTTCAAAAAAAAATTTATCTGAATTTAGAACTTTGTTCATTTTTATTTGATTTAAAATAAATAAATAAATATTAAAATAAATAAATTTGTAAAAAAACTATTCGAGTCTTGAGAAATGAAAAAATAAATTTAATTTATTTCGACTTATTATTAGTAAATTTTTTCATTTGAATTTTTCTAAAATGACTCATTTTATTGAAATGCAACAGTTTAATCCATTTTTTATGATAGTTTTGTTGGTGTCATTTAATTTCATTTTAATTCCGATATTTTCATTGCCAGAACTTCCTCTTCCAAAACCAGTTAAGTTTTATTTCACTGCAATTCTCTCAGTTTGTGATCGCTCCATTTCTCGGAAACACTTTATTCCATTCCAAAAAGCGCCATCTAGGGAGTGAGAAAGCAGGAACAAATACAAAAACCAAATAAATAAGCAATGGTCATTGGCTCATCCACAGATAGGCGCTCTCTGCTATATAGATGAAATAGAGCAAAACTGAAGGGGGCATGGACTCGGGCGATGGGTAGAAAAGCAACCTTCTCTTCTCCCCCTCCCCTCCAACACTCAGCGGTAATACACTTTCTCTATTTCTCCACGAATAAATTGCCTCTGTGCCATAACGGATAAAGAATACATTCACACGATGGGCCTAAAAAAGAAATAAAGAACACAGAAAAAGGTGTTGATGCGGCGTAAATAAACAGATAAATAAATAAACTCATGGACATTACCATACACTGAAAGATTCCATTTTTTCACTTATCTACCCCAAACATTTTCTTCTTTATTTCTTTTCGCGTATTATTTTTTATAATGTTCAGTTTTGCGTGCGATGCAAACTTAAAACTTTCTTGGTGATGAAACCATATTTTTCATCACATTTTTGGGTGGTTTCTTCTGTAAGAGACGTAAGTTTTTCCACCATTTTTATTATTTTAGTTCTGTTTCCTCTTGATGTATACGGGTGAATTTTCTTTTGGATAAGTAAATAGTGCTCTACCCTGGGTGTGGAAAAGAAATCTTGATGCGATTTGGAGCGAGGTTTAGATTTGTTTCTATTATCTCCACATTTCATATCTGGAACTGCGTTTCTTTTTTTTTCTTTCTTACTTCTATCCATATAAGAAGATGAAGAAAAGGAGAGATGATGGATACTAGGAGGGGGAAATGTGGTCAAAGTTTGTGGAAATTCAATTTTTCCGATTTCGTTCGTATCGATGAGTTTTGGTGAATTCCGTGCAAGCTATCCAACCCTTAATTGTGTTTGAAAATATGATGTGGCTGAAGTTCATTCATATCTGTCCTGCAGAATTTCATACATCAGACTTATTTACGCAATATTTGTTTTCGCATTAATAGAATTAATAACAGTTTACCTTTGTATGCACACATATCATGTACGCACCCACATACGCATCGTGCGTGACTAGAATTTGTATTAATTTAAGTAATTGTATTATAAAATTTTGCCTATAGATATACATTTCTATTTCAATTGATCTTTTGTAGCTTTCCAACTTTTATACTTTAGTTATTTTATTTTAAATTGCTCTGTTTAATTATTTGTGATCTAATCACCTTTGGCTATCTGTTGGTCTGCTTGGAATATTGATTTTGATTAATTTTAGTAAAATCGTTTATGTATAACTTGATGTTCATGAATTCCCCAACAAGCCTTTTTAAGTGTTGAATTTTGATCGAGATAAAGATGTTTAATAGCATTTACAATACTAATTATTGTATACATGAACCATTCCTCTAATATAAATTTATTAAATCAGAGTGAATGATCTTGCTGAAACTTTATAGCATATTCTACAATAAAGGTCTTATCCCGTCACCTTCTGCTACGGAACAGAAGAGTTTCAGGTTCGAGAAGCGATTCCACGAAAGAATCGTCATGTAAATGATCTGGTGCACATTAAAACAATCGGGTTCAACGACCTCCCATTGGATGGAGGGCAAGTTTGGAGATGGAAAGCCAACTTAGGTATCGTCTTTGTCATCTAAATGCTTTTCGGAATTACGAAGCTCATACCAAAATAGTTTTAGTATTGTTTTAAAACGGGAGGTTAAAATATAACCAAATTAAGCTGGTAAAGATTTCATGCGGCGGTAATATTTACGGAATCACTGCTTGAACATATCAGTTAAAAACAGCTGTAGCCTTGTCTTAATTCGATTTCGTGTATTGATTATATTTGATGAATTATTACTCGATTTTGTCGTCCAAAACCATTCGTACTGCTGTCTCTATTCGATTTCATACTTCGAAAACACTATTTATAGAATCATTGTTAGAACATATCAATCAAAATCTGTTTTTTCATTGTTTTTATTTAATTTACTTGAAGATGAGTAGCTGTAGATAATTACACTCAGACTATAATTTTAGGACCATGTCAAGACATGTAAAGACCTCTCTAGCTTACATTTTAGCTCCTGACACAACAGCAATATTGTTGTCAACTTTTGAATCATTAAAAAGTTCTTCGTTTATAATTTGAGCAAATTCGTCGTCACTAAAATCTGGGGATGGAATATTTTTTTGAATATTTATGCTCAAGAGAAGCGATGACCCAAATAACAGGTTCGTTTAGCTGACTTTCGTTACTTATATCAAAGCAGCTTTTTAAAGCAAATGATTATTTTCGGTTTGGACTCTGCAGGCACTTATTCAAGTCCCATAGAGTTGCGCTCAACAACGCTATCCGGTCAAAGCTTCCTTCATCCAAAAATAAGAATGTTCTTCAAACAATCTCCTCCTTTTTTAGAAATTAAATTGTAAGTAAAATCAATTGCACTAATTTCATTTATTTATTAAATTAGCATGATTAAACTCTCCCAGAATTTCTCCCATATTCTTCAACAAAGGTCTAATTCTTCTGCTTCCTCTTTGCATAAAATTTAACTAAAATCTCGAACACCTAAGATGATAATGGTAAACAATAATTATGAAATATAAATATCTGGCTTGAAACCTGCGTTTTTACATATTCTATCTTACATGCGAAACTTCAGACCGGGTGACTGTCAATTCTTTGGTAATTTAGTTTGACAATTTTCTTAGAACCTATATTTTAAATGCTAAACTAATATACTGAATTTTTTTTACATTTTTGGCCGTTACTAAGTTAACTTGCACTCGGCCAGTTCAACAAACACTTTTGAATGAATTTCGTTTAAAATTTGACAGAAATCTGCAAATTTGGTTTTAAAGTCCATTTAGCAAATTTTATCTTTCTAACAATTCTTTTTGGAATAATCATGTTTCCACAGATATACTTAATGCCGGAAACGTGTTTTTAGGATTCGTGGTAGTCTGACACATAGAAAGATGTTAAAATTTCTAGTTATATATATATATATTGTTTGAGATTACAATACTTTCTCAACACTTCAATAAGAGAAAATAAAAATTTACTTGCCCAATTCGTCTATTTTAAATTTAATTATCTATCTACGAAGTTAATCTCTTATTCCTCTTGCAAATTACGCAATTGTTATTCAATCTGTTTTGTTTTGTCTTATTATGGAAAAAGTTGCGCAATATATTTGTGTATAATGAAAGCAGTTTGAATCTTATTACAACAATGAAATCTGTTTATTGAAAAGTATGCAAAGAAAATATTAAAAAAAATTTCCAAAAATTAGAATACATTTTATGTTATAAAAATTTTCGAAATTATCTTAGAACCCCCCCCCCCCCGAAAATTAGATTTTTAATCAATTTAAACTCTAACCATTATTCTGAAATTTACTTCAAGGTGCACCTGTACGAAATTTGGTATCGTTACGTCAAACATTCTGTTTTGTGTTAGGCCACCATACAAGTATACTTTATTAAAAAACAGTATGCATTATATTATTTTTATTGTGCACCGCTTTTCATATGAATATTGGTAAATGTATTTTAAAGGGAAACATAATGTTTAACACAGAATTTAATGAAAAATATGGATTTAATATGGAAAAAAAGTAAGGATTTAACAAATACTTCTAGTTTATTTTCAATTTCTTTTACAGATTTATAACGGAGTAATAAACTCACATACCAATGAGGTTTAATTCCTTGGTTACCAGTTGAAAAGACTGTTGGGTCAAATAAATGACTATGCAGCAATATCAAGAAGTATATTTAGCTAGTTTATACTTGACCTTTGTCTTTTATTTCTAAATAAAAACTATTTCGAACATCTTTGATCACTGATATTGTGTTATGCTACAAATATTATTTTAAACTTTTTATATTGATCTATCATTTTCAATTACTGAAGAAAGATATTTTTTTAATGTTTTATTACTTGTTTCAACAGTCCACAATTTTCATAACATAATTATGCTTATAGATTAGACACTCTCTGTAAATTTGTGATTTATTATAGAATATTGTTACAAATTTTTATAATTGCTTCCTCATTGTGTAAGTTTTTTGGCAAGGAAGATAGTTTAAGATATGTAAAAATGGTAGTTGAATAGACGTGCCTTTTCCTTTTCTACAAACCTGGAGGTGATTTGGCATCAAAAATGAAGGATTAAAAATATTAGACACTTTGAATGATAATTGCATTAATATTTAATTTATTTAAAAATTATTAGTTTTTAAAACAATCATCATCCTGTTACAAGTCATTCGAAAAGTGGAGTTGAGCGAATCAATAATAAGTCAGAAAGCTGAGTTCAGCTCAACCGATTAACTAAGTGAAGTCCCTCCAGTTATTCCGAAGTCTCCGAAATTCTAAGTATCTAAAGCAATAATATTAATCATTCTTACACTTTGGGATATTTTTCTGGTAAGTACAATACTTTTTGTTTCTTTCCTGTACGAGAAAGAGGAAAATCAAAGAGAAATAAAATTCTCTATACTTCTGACGAAAACTAAAGTCTTTCAATTATTTTTTATTTTCGTCTACGGAACATACAAATAGAAAGTCGAATTCAATTTGTTTGTCAAATATCTAAGTTTAAGGAATTTCTACATCTACTTTTATCTGTATTTATCTACATTTCCCTGAATCTGGATAACATAATTAGAGCCTCCTGTTTGTTTTTATGTAAACATGTAATTTAAAATCCATTTAATCTATATCTGATAAATTTCGGTATCTCTGAATGTATATGGATTATATATAAAATTTATCGATTTCTATCAGATTTTGCACAAAAGCCATTCAGAAGAATTCTGCCTGTCCGACTGCCTGAGTATTAACGAACAAAAACAAAGCGTTAAAAAATATGGAAAT
The DNA here is from genome assembly GCA_026543055.1 of Argiope trifasciata. Classification (NCBI taxonomy): domain Eukaryota; kingdom Metazoa; phylum Arthropoda; class Arachnida; order Araneae; family Araneidae; genus Argiope; species Argiope trifasciata. Next base: position 208,412 of record JAPMOQ010052130.1, read on the forward strand.
ATAAAATTCAGGACACAGATTGAGCAGTTAAAATATATTCGTATCAAATTTGAAACCAGATCCATCGAATTAATGGCCACCAGTCTATTTATGCTATGATATAAAAGATAAAAACGATAACACAAAAAAGCAATGACTTAAATAAATGAAATTTGTTATTTGAACTTGCTATAGCAGTTATAGGTTTATGTCAATTTTTGGTTTCAATCCTCTGAAAGCCTCCAATATATCTGGTATTTGGGCAATAAAATAATTAGAGATTAATTGGTCCTTTCCTCCAAATCACCAAAATTCTCATACTGGAACAAGTAAAAATGCTAGATTCATGTCAATGATCTATGTTCCGCAATATCATCCATCAATGAAATGCAGTTTATATACAAGCACTGTCTTTCTCGTTTATACTATGATCAGAGAAATCTCATATGTTGAACTCTGATTGATTGACTAACAAATAAAAATCATTCAGAGTAAGTATTCAGAGAGCTCACAGCTTTTGTCCACAACTTTATACGGAGAGAGTACAATAGCAGTTTTAATACGGAGTATTCGGAAAAGTTTCAAGAGGACAAGTCCAGCATTTTTTTCTGAGAAAACAACTCAAAAGCATAAACAGAAAAACGAAAACGAAAGAAAGAAGATGGAGTTCTCGAAATGAAGTGGCAAAGTAGACACAATAAAGCTATTTACCGCAGGGTCATCTAACAACATCTATTGGCCGCCACTCTCCGTGTGACTTCAGATCGAACTCCTTATTTCAAACCCACATAAGTTGGGAGACATATAAGTTACAGATTTTCAAAGATGGCATGGAAGCGTTAAAATTTATAAAACTTCGTTCCGAATAGAAAAGTTTCGTTCCTTTGGTTTTTTTTTTATCTAAAAAATATAATATCCATCTGTTGAATAAATATTTTTTTAAATTATGATATTTTGTTATTAAAAGATCTCCATATCATATATCGTACAGATTTTTAGAAACATATTTGGTGTGGCATTTTTTGCTATTTTATTGTTTACATGTGCCATGTTGTGGAAATAGATTAAGAGAGAGTTTGCCCGTCCGGCTTTTTGAATATTAGTTTGAAAACTGAGAGGGTTAGATAAATAAAATTTGGTGCTCAATTTTATCATCTAAAGTGCCGATACCTAACTAATTTGGAGCTAAAGTCATCTAAGAGCTGGCTTTCTGTTGACCTGTGATTTTACAAACATGTGAACACGATAGCTCAAAAGTACACTAATTTAAATACATGAAATTCAGACTATTCTGTGACTACAGATGTAGATTCGAATCAAATTATTTAAATTGTTAATTTCCAGTGTTTAAAATTCAAATTAGTTTTTAGGGTACATATTGCAAAATTTAATAAATGAAAATGATTGCCAAAAAATATCGTCAAGGATCGCATGTTAGATTCAGAAAAAATGCAAATTTCATACCAAAGATCAGTATTTCATAATTATTGTCCCCTAATACTTACAAGACCTTTGAAGCCTTATCTAAGGGCCACAATTTCATATGGGGAGAAGAGAAGGGAAATGTGGATATGTAAGAAGGCAAACTATACAGAAGGCAAAATAAAGTTTTGAGGTGGCATTTTTTATCGGATGGTTATAGTTAAATAAAAGGTTTAGAGTTCCTACAAAGGGACAAAAATATACCTGAGTATTCAATTTCAGATTAGTTAATGGGCCCAATGTACGTTAAATTTGCTGTCAGTAACAAGACCATGCCTTTCTGTTCTTGCACGGTATATAAGTTAAAAAGATGATTTGGCGATTCTGGCACCATCCTTATGGCAAAGACACTGCTCAATAGGATAATTCTAAAATCTCAGCACTTACATAACATCTATAATCGCACAAAATTTTAAAAAGAAACTAACTAATAACTCGTACAACTTCATCTCTGTCAGATTATTATCAAACCGTACATTTAAAGTCTCCTACAAAATGATCAGCTTATTATGGAGAGTAATGAAGTCATGATAAATAAAGATATCACGTTAACCCAAATAAAACAATATGGCGAAAAATTATGTGCTCTGTGATGAGTTTGAACTTGGAAAATCCTACTACAGGAAAATTATGGTATCAGAATAGGAGGAAAGAATGCATTAAAATCGCAGATGAAGTTTTCTTACCATTTCCTCTTTACAGATTTTCTTGTTAGAATGATTTTTTTAATCAAAAATGCCACAAAAATGTTGTCAGATTTTTTTTTTGTTAAGTAAAATGTTTGATTTTAAACTCCGCTTCTGCCGCTAAACCGTTGAAGAATTGGTAAAATTCTTCCGGAAAAAAAGAATGTGAAATGTGAATATGCGAGAAAAAAAGAAGTGGGTAAAAAAAAGTGTACCATTATAAATAAAATCGTTTTCTGCATTCTGTATGAATTTAATTTATTAATTTTATAAGATGATGGTAATCGAATACAAAAGTAGAGCATATTGAAATAATTTATGCTGCTATAAAGAGAATTAAAATACTATTTTTGCCTTAAAAATGAAAATTTTCATTTTCGGTGTTTAAGAGTTAAAAATACTGCGACATCTTTCTTTATTCCAATTATTATTACTTATGATTACAATGAGATCTAATTTTAATTTTTTAAAACATAATACGAGAACTCTATTGGAAGCAATTTCAATGCTCTCATAACCCATAACATGTAACTAAATGCATTTTAAATCAATAATAAAGCCTAGGTACGCACCGTACTATGTAATCTTAGTTCCTTTCTTCTAAAACAGATGGTATTTCTTGGTATTAAAGTGATTAGAAACTTATTCGCATTGAAACTAGTAACGACTTATATACAAATATGAATACAGTCAAAACCAAAAGTAAAAAGTAATCAACCATAAAAGCAGCAATCCATTAAAACCAAATTCCAGAATCATCAAAAATGAAAGCATTTCGGAAAGATGAAAATAATTATTTTAGAATCGAAATTAAAATTTAATTCGGAATTTAACTACACAAAGTAAACAAAAATAAAAGCTAAATGAAGTAAAACCTATATTTGATAACTATTTGTTGTAATTTCTATAGCTTTTTGTTGTAATTTTGATTATGTTGTGTTCCTTTTTACTTGGCTTTTTTCATATTATGCTTTCTTTAATGAAAATTCACTATAAACATCATTTTTGCAAACATAAACAAAAATTTTTTTAAAAAAAGCAGTTCTTATTATAGCAATGCCCCAACACCTGTGGAAGAAAGAAGTCATACTTCTCTGGTCTCAGCTGGTCAGTTAAGAGGGTGTGTGATGCTCCAGGGGTAGAGGCATTGATTTTCGTTTTGTTCTTCCCCTACCTCTAACAGCACTGTTGCACGCTACGAATTTCCCCACAAAAGACGTCCGTTCCACCTTCTCAACTCGCTATTCTCTCTTCATTTCTGTTCTTCCGGTGCTACCGATTGTCCACTGATCGTCTGCTTCGGAATCTCATCACGAGGAGGCAATTGTCAGAGGTTTCCGAAGGATAGAGGGGTGGGAGGAGGCTGTAGGGGGAGTTATGGGTAATATTGCTCAAGATACGATGAACGAGTTTCCTATGCAGGCTTTCTGATTTGCTTTTTTTTTTGGTGGATGTGAGATACTTGTGGCTTGATAAGAATGAGAAGATTGTCTTTCCTGCTACTGAAAAATATTTGAGGTACAGTTACCATTACAGTGATATCTTTATAAATCGTCTCTTCACTAATCCGACTCCATTTTAGAAAGCTTGTTTTTAGAAAAGCAGGCGAAGAGCATGCTATAGGAAACTGGTCATAGCAAACCGATGTTATTGGCCTTGATACGCAGTTCATAATAAGCAGGTAATCTGAATTGAAATATTTATTTTATAGCCGCCACTGGTGATTGTTTGATTCCCTAGGATAAATAGTTACTAAAAATTTCAATTAAATACTTATTTTTAAAAGTTTCCTCTAAAACCTATATTTAAAACTTCAGATTTTGAAGGCACACACTGTTTTAGAAAAGTTACATTGCTCTGATGCACACACACACACACACACACACACACACACACACACACACACGAAGCATCTTTTAACCCCCATTTCTGATGGATTATTAAGAGATTATTGAATATACTTCTAAAAATTTTTGGAACTGTACATAAAAACCAGAGAATATATATTTTTCTTTTTATCATGTGGGAACACGATCCTGTTTTCGTTAAGAGGTTTTGAATGATAGAAGGCAACAAATAACTGAAGCTCGAAATCGCGTAGGCAATATTCATCAATATCTTTAATCGCATATATTTTTAACTGCTTTTACTAGTATTGCATTGTTATTATGTATGCTTCTTTGAAAGCAGGTGCTTTCACAGTAGTGCTTTACTATTACTTATACTTATTTAACAGCAGATACGTTTTTAAAATGTTTACGTGCAACTATGACATCATAGCTGTTATTTTCATGGAATATAATTTTTGGAAGGAAATTAATTTTATTTTTATGTTAAGTTTTTAAAATTAATATGTTCCAAAAACTTCACTTGCGTTTAATAACAGTTTGGATAAAAGTATTTTCTCTTTCCTCCAGTGGATAAATATCACTTCATTCATTCTTAAGTGGGAAACAGTGAAGCATTACCTCCTGTTCTAAGATTAATCCACTATGAAACTGTTTTATGATCTCAAAAATTAGAAAATAGCTGTTTGTGTTTACAAAAATTTTGTTTTCCCTCAAAATTCTATATAAATTAATATGTTTAAGAATTTATTTTTGGTAAATAGTTTATCATTTGGAAATAGCATATATATGTATATACAGAGTTAGAGAAAGAAAAGACTTGTGATTGTTTCAAAATGGTTTAAACTGGTTAATGACTTTAATCAATTAAGACAAATAATAACTTAAAAATAATGTTCTCTCATGATAAGACTGTACGACTGTAAATTTCATTTTTATTTTTATTTTCCACCGCTGGTGTAACTGAATCATTTAACCTGAAATCAGAAAAACTGAAGCTATCATGTCACTTCATGTTAAAAGTACATACCCACATTAACTGAAGAGTGACAACTGTTGCCACAAATTGGTTTTTTAGGTATAGTAAACTGACCATAAGATCGGCCACAAAGCCACTTGACTGCAAACAGCAAATGTAGCGCCATTGTTTCGAATATGGAAGTCAATTTTATCTTTCAGTATCAAATTAATTGAACAGTTGAAATTTCAATTTGAAAAGAAAATTGAACATCTTTAACTAAGCCTAAAAAGACATTTGAGTGCAATAATGCTTAGAGAAAAACATATAAAAGGCGCATTTTTTAAATTGCGATTCTCAACATTTTTACAACAAAAATGCTTAAAGAATAAAACAGAACAGTTATCAGCAGATAATGTCATTTTCGGTGTTCGAAATGCTCTCCATCTATATGCACAGATGGATTTTTTGGAATCCTTTTGTAGCATTATTAATGCTTGGACCTAGCGTACCATCCTATTTACCTGAAAAATAATGTTTGTTTTATTTAGGATAATATGAGAATTTTAAAAATTGAGTTATGAAATCTCAAAAATTATAAATTTTTCTTTTGTAAAATTAAAGTTTATTACTTAACATAGTACATACATAGTAGTTGCACCCTTAATATGGATATTTTCATTTATTAAATAATTGTCGAAACATGACAGATTTCTTGGTATGCTTGAAACCGTGCTTTTTTCCCATTCATGATTAACAATCACTCCTAACAATTTTATCTATGCTTAGTTCACATGTACACATTATTTTTTCACTGTATATAATAAATGAAAATTAATAATCAAGTCAAAAAATTTCATGCAGTTTTTTATAAGTTTTTTTTTCAGTTTCCTATAAAATTTCAATGGCATGTTCATTTTGTAGTGTTATATACGTTTTATCTATACTCAGCACATACATATAAATAATAAGAAGGAAAATAATAATTGCGTCGGTTCCATGCAATTCAACATGGAATTGTAATAATATACATTTTTACTTCATCTTCCTATTTATTTTGTCCATTTTCTCTTATGATGTATCTTATGATTCTATAAAAACAGTTAAGGAGTTCGCAAGAAAAAATTCTGGGCACATCATCTTATATTTATCTCTTCCATAACTTCTTAGACATATATCAAGCTATCACACATCAGCAAGAAATATCTAGAGCCATTCGACAACGACACAGCTTGGGGGGGGGGGGAGGCTTCTCACTTGAAATTTCTCCACATCCATTCAAATTTTCTACTTGCTTCATGCATTCTATTTTCCCCATTGTTTCCGGACACCCCCATTTGGGTGCATTTGAATGCGAAGACAGTCCTTGCAAATCCCGCAGCAACAGACGACACGCAAGATGTTTCCTGATTTATAAATCCGAATTCAGACGAGTTTGCAGAATTTCTCTCCCCCCGCAAATCTCGGGTCTTCTTTTTCTCTGTTTAAATTCGTTCCGTCCCCGTAGCTTCGCGCACATGTTTATGATTGTGTCAACTGTTAGCAAAATCGTGTTGAGAATACTGTGAATTGCTTAAACGATTCTGAGGATGCCTCTTAAAAATCGTTTGCTTTTGAAGGGGGACAACAAAATAAAAGGTTTTTAATTCCATTGAAGAGAAAATGTTTAAAATATGAGGCAAAGATTTTATTGTGTTAGTTTGCCTTTCTTCCTCTATATTGATGAGTTTTTTTTCAGATGAATCCAAATTGCTTTTCAGATCACTTTTAATTTTTACTTTCTTGTTTACATAAAATAGATGAAGTATTGCAATTGTCAAAAAATTCGAACTCCAGATTTTGGTGATTTTCCTGAATTCGAAAAACACATTTTCTAAAATTGCTCGTCTGTTTGTTTGTAACAAAGATAACTCCAAAAATTTTTGAGAAATGCGATGTACTGTCTTTAAACTAAATTTGTAGATTTATATCAAATTTTGTGTAGAATCTGTTCATATGAAGTCCGTATGCATGGCTGTTAAAATATAAAATAACAAGACAAGTACAAACGAAAGTTATTTAACATAAATTTGGCTCCCAGATTTAACATCTATAGTGGAGGCACGTTGTGAAATATTGAGCCAAATCCAACAAAGGGATGTCTGTCTATCAGTCTGTAATTTCTGAAACATGAAAAGGCGATAATTATAAAACACTGCCACTTAAATATATAAAGTTAGGTGTGGGATTTTGCGATTACAAATGAAGTTTTGCATCAAATCGCTGCTTCAATCTATTGTGAAAAATGCGTCTAATGAAACAAATCTGATTTTCGGATGCTATTAATCGCATGTCAATAATTTGTTGCCAAATAATTGTGAATGATGACACAATAGAAACAATAAAAATAGAAAATTCAAGTCAAAGTTGATATTTCATAATTATTATATACCAGTATCATGCAAAGCAGTTTTGGGGATAGTACTTTTATTACAGAAAACACCATAAAGTTTTGAAGATACTATTACCAAAGGAAAATATAATTATGTGAATAATGCAAATTAGTATGTTAGTGTGTTAGATAAATTCTCTTTAGTCCCCGCATATCTTTCAAAGGCTATATATAAAACTCGGATCCAGTCAATTCTTTGGTTTTAGTAGAAGATGCTTCTACAAGGAGGGAGAGTCGTTCTATGTGCATTGTTAGATTAAGAGATAATACAAAAGGTGTAAAAGTAAGAAATTCAAAATAAAAAGCAATATTTTTCATTCACTCTTTTTCTGTTACCAATTCAGATAAAATCGCATAACCTGGTGGTATATTCTTTCTGCTGCGATATTTATCACGATTCAAATAAAGAAGACTATATGCAAGGTGTCCTACAAAAACATATTGTTACGAAATTGGAATAGTGCTTCCCAGCTCAGTTAGTTTTATAGTAAGGAAGAGACTTTTACTAATATTTTATTGGTTATTGAATAGATGAAAAATCTTTGACCCTCCCCCCAGTCTTGAAAATAAATGTCGCTATAAAAGTTAAGATTTTAGAATATTAAAAAAATCTTTGCAAAAGCTCTATTAGGATTCGAATTCCAGTGTTTGCTAAAGAATATTTAATGCCCAATCATGGTAATAATGTCTTATCAAGCAGGTAATGTGTCGGTCTCCAGCGAGTTCTTTCTGAGAAGTTTCTCCTATTGCTGTTATTTATGAGGGGTGATCCAAAAAAAATTTACAAGTAGTAGCAGTATTTGGAAACTAGAAATTATGGGTTTGAATCTTATTACCCAGAGTGGACACCAGATGGTTCTCGTTACCTTAGACCACTTCTAAGAAGTGGTCTCACACAGAGGTGAGAGTAGTGATACGATTTCTATGGGTCAAGAATATGTCCTTATTGGGCATTCACATACATATCGTTGAAGTGTACAGAAACAAAGCATTAAGTAGATAACATTTGAAGATATGATGGCGTTCTTTTGAAGAGGGCAGAGAGTTTGTTGGAAACATTTCTGTGGGGGAACTGGAGTCACCCCCATACAGACTCATTTTTGCTCACAGTGATTATTTCCTTTTCACAGCGTTGATGAAACACTTATCCGAAACAAGATTCATACCAAACGGTTATGTTCAAAAAGATGCAGAGACTCAATAGCCTGAACCTGATTATTACCAAGACAGGTTAAACAAAAAGATCCAGCTGTGTGATAAACGCCACAACAGGTTTGGTGATTATGTAGAAAAAATGATCACCATATATGTCTCTTAATTACTATTTGTATCTATCAATGTCTCTTGTAAATGAAGCCTTTTTAATTTACCATGTAATCTTTTCTTTTGATCCCTCCTCATAGAGATAAAAAAATTTCGTAAGTCCAACAGACGTAGTAGAAGAGAAAAATATGTTTTTTCATAGTTAATTACTTAAATCGGATACTTTCAAATAATATCCGGGAAAAAACTATTCTTATGTTAATACTATAAATAAGTATATCACATGTAAATAAACAAAAATTACACATAATGAAATACAATTTTTAGTGGTTTTAAATAACCCCTTGAATAAATATTTAAGGATCAAGAACATTAACAAATTTGTTAATGTTCTTGATGTTTATTTTGAAATTTGTTATTTGTTGTTTATTTTGAAATTTGATGTTTATTTTTTGTAATTTGATAATGTTTTTCTTCAAATTAGAATCATTCTCAGCAAAATGTAGATTAAATTCTATTGAATAAAAATTCAGAATAATAAGTTCGATTATTTATCTCATTGATTTATGCATGGTAGAAAATAAAATTAATAGAATAGGATGAATCTTCATGAAAACATTTGCAATCGCATTAAATAATTAATTTCTGGAGGATTAATAATATTTATGCAAACGGGAAAAGTTTCAGATTTGTCCATAAATCAGTTTTATATTATCTGATTTTCGGAAAATCTGAAATTATATCTTTTTAATATTAATTAACAACCATTTATTATTTTGAAATTACTTTGAATGATCCTTTGTGTTTGACTCTAGTCACAACGTTCTGTATTGCCACCAGAAAAAGAATCACCCAGCGAATCCTTTCTTTCCTTAAAAACTAAATCCGAAAAGAAATCCCGAACAATTCTTTGTTTTTCCCATCGGAGCTTCCATAAACCCTCGAATTGTGAAAGGAAGCGGCTAGAAGATGCCATCCAAACAACAGCTGGAGTCCAACAACTCCCCCTCCGTCCAACATTTGATGGAAGGGCCCAGACGGGGCCCTACTCCAGGGCCCCAGATTCATGCCTCAGCCGAGAGTCAATTGGTATTCAAAAACCATTTATATGGACGAGCGGGCCCTGAATTCTTGGCCCTATTTGCATATCAACCTAATCACCGGGGTTAAAATGTCCCCTGGGGTACTAGAAAGACTGATGCGGGGTGGGAGGGGGGGTCGATTGTACCCCAAGACCCCCTTCGGAGGTGTTCGACTTAATACAATTACTGCTTGGCACAGTGAAATTTTTCTAGAGAAAGAGAGATTGTTTTATTTATTTTTTTCTTAGGGGGGGGAAGGTCTCGGTTTAAGCAGTTTTCGCCATAGCATGCAAATGAGTAACGCTAAAAGGGTTCGCGAAACGTGATATGGATGGCAGTGCTTCCTGAAGTAGGGATGTGTGATGGGGCTGAGACGACCCCCGACGCACATCGTCTTTGAGTCGTTTGCGTCTTTTGCTTTTTTTTATTGTCTTTTGCTTTTTGCTTCTTTTGCGGTGTCTGCGTGATTTTAATTATTGTCTCGGGACACTCTAACGGCGTCGTCTTCTCTGATAGAGATTGGAACGAGATTTGAATAGATAATGCAAAGCGGCGCTTTACGATTCGAAGTGAAGATATTGTGTCCCGCTTTGTTCGTTGCCTAATTGCGTTAAACTTTTCACAAAGAATATCGTCTTTAAAATTCGTATATTTTTTATTGAGTATCTTTCCAAAATGATTGAAGTATTGATTCTCATTTGCATATATTTTTAACTAGCTGGTACCCGGCTCGTTGCTGCAGCAGGAGAAATAATTTTGGAAATATTGTTTGAATTTGGTGTAGTTATCTTGTTTAATTAAGAATGATAGGACGAATGATATTTATTTTCTTGCTGGCAATGAAAACATTCATTGAAATTGAAGGATATATAAAGGAGAAGCATAAATAATATTTATTCTATTTTTATAATTCTGCTCTATCCACAAATATTCCTTTTTATGTTTTAGATTTGTGTATTCTTTTAGAATTGTAAGCTTGATATTCTTTTAAAATGAAAGAAGCTATTTATTGTAACTAGTGATTCATTTAATATTTGTTCAGAATTCTCAAGTGTTAAGTTAAAAATGTGATTAAAATATATATTTTTTAAAATTTATTAAACATAGAAAATATATTTATACCATGAAATCTTTAATATAGTTGAAAAGATAATTTTTTGAAAACTAAGAGGGTGCAAAAATATTTGTACTATAATATTTTTGGAAGTTACTGCAAAAAGCGTTAAAATTTATTAAATGTTTAGTTAAAATTTCAAACTTATAGGATTGATTACCCTAAAACTTTCTTGTACACTCTCTAATAAAACTATTACCGCAGACAAAGACTTACAATGCAGTTACGTACAATGGCTGCAAAATATTAACGTCAGCTTGGTTTTAGACCCTTTACTGAATCTTTTGAGTCTCCTTGGCGAGTTATTTGGTGGTTAATCCTTCATTAACAGATGCTATAAATAGATCTGAAAATATTTTTTATTCTTTAGATGATTATATTATGCCTATAACCTTTGCGTAAGTGCAAGCAGTAAGTTGACGAAGTTTTATAGGAATTGGATGAGAGGTGTGGCAACGCATAAGATACATATAGACAAACATTCGTTTTTGTTTATGTAGATGTGAATGATTTACAGTGTATATTTTTCGAATCATTCTTCCTCCTTCATTCCTTTCTCTGTGAATTCGAAACTGAAATTTACATGAGATGAGTAAATCTTCTGGCATATGCTTATAACAAGTTTTGAATGAATATGGTTCTGAAATAAATATATTAAAATTTGTTTGCAAATTTTCAATTTTCGTTTTCAATGAAAGGACAAAATTGCGTCAGTCCATTTTGTGTTACTTACATTTTAAGGAATGAATTTATGCATTAGAAAGAGTGACTGAAACCAGAAAATGCTATACTTTTGATGTATGAAGTTTGGTAATCAGGAATCAATTCCAATGTGCTCATTTTTAGATATAATTGTTTCAATTTTTTACAACACAGCAGAAAAAAAATTAAAATTTATTATAGCATTTTAAGTATTTATTATCAAGGTATTGATAAAGGATTTGTGATGTTGCTTAGATATGTATAATAAACCATATAATATTAAGTACAATTTGAAAAAAAGGATTAAAATCTGAAAAATTTTAGTTTGTACACATATGCATAATTGCGTCAAAAAAGGTTCATGGCGGCTTGTTAACTGAAATTTAGTTCCGGAATTAAAGTAAAAAGAAGAAAGGGATATGATTACACTGAAAAAAAAAACGTCATGCTTATGTGTTTGGCATTTGATCTCTCAATGCCCAACTTCATTTTAATTATCGATTTCCGTAAATTTATTTTCAATCATGTTAAAAGCACACAAATTATTAAAATCATGAAATAAAATTAAATTATAAAGAAAGAATCTGTAAAAGTTAAAACTTTTTTTAAATAAGAATTGGTAAAACTTTACTTTAAAACTTAAAAAAAATATATAATAAAATATTTTTAAATGTAATAAAATATTTAAAAAATGATTATTTTCAAATATTAGGTTGTTCGGAAAGTAATTTCGTTTTTTCCTGACAAAGGATTTAATTGCATTTTTCGCACCCAATTTCATACTTAAACCGCAAAATCATTTTATGTTTTAAGAGCTGATATAGCACGGCTTGAGTGTGAAAAAGTGCAGCTGATTCTTCGCAGTAGTTTTTGGATGGTGCCCTTTTAAATATGGAGAGCAATAAACAGCATTTTCGTCATTTTTTTTCTTTTTTGCTATAAAAGGTAAAAATGCTGTTCAAGCCAGAAATAAATTAGCCAATATGTGTGGAGAAGATGTGTTAACAGTACATCAGTACCAGAACTGATTTGCAAAATTTTTCCTTCAAATGAGGAGGCCAAAAACCACCTCGATCAGTTTTTTTTACAGCAAAGACCAAAACTTTTATGAGCGTGTAATCATGTTACTACCAAAAGGTATTAGACCAGAATGACAAAAGGTATTAGACCAGAATGGCAATTTTATAATTTAATAAATAATTTATTCATTAAACGAAAATTTCTTTTCATTTTGACAAAAAAATACGAAATGACTTTTCGAACGACCCAATGTTGCCTTTCCTTGTAAATAAATCAAAACATAAACAATTTCAAAATGAATATGTTTTGACTTCTACATCGTGTTAATAGGTAATGTATTTCAAGTGAAAGCTGCTTAGAAACTGCTTAGATGTGACTATATTATAAATAAAGTATTGGGAGCTAACGGGTTAATCAAGGAGGGGATTAAATGTCTTTCGTTTTTAGTACACTGAAGCATCAAGAGTAAAGTCATAGCTCAAGTGTCACTATCTATCTGCAGTTAGAAATTAAGCTCATTTTCCGTCATCCTACATTTCACAACGTGACAATGACATTCATGTAATAAATAAAATCAAATATCTCTCTCCAATATTAAATGCGTAAATACTGAAAACGTATGCCCTTTGTGAAATATTTTATTAAAAATGTGTCTACCTCTGTACAGAAAGAAATCTTACCATCAGAATTTCCTAAAAATTTTTTTAACGTGCAAATACACTTAAATATTAGTTAGAAGTTTATTGGTGTAATCTTCCAGGAAATGTGGATTAAATTACAGTTTTGACAAGAAATTAGCTAATCAACGATATTTCTTTCCGAATTCATCTTAGAAATTTTTTATAAAGAAAGAAATAAGCAACAACTAAATATTTTGAGGAACCAGAATCTATATATTTGTAAGAATTAAAAAATAATTATTCTCTGTCTTGCATAGAATTATATATGAAAGAAATGTAAGAAATAATCTATTAAAAATGTATTTAAGAAATGTAAGAAAACCGTAGGAATGAGACCCAATTCCACCAAAGAACTGTCTTTAAGGTCGTTTTAATGTATTTTAAATCTATTACAGTCAAATAATCAGATGTTGGAATACTAAATTTCGGCTATAAGTATAGGGTTTCAACGTCATATACTAAAAAAGGTTGTTTTAAAGCATTAGATTATTTCTAGAAACACTCTTAAATAATTATAATTTGCATTTCCAACGAAATAACTTCATATCAACGATATAAATGTGAGATGAAAAAAACTCAAGTTCGAAGATCAGAATTACAAATGGGCGTTGATAAGAAATTTCGTAACTTATCATCGAATATCACCTTGCCTATTTTTTTTCTCTCCTTGAAAACTCATCTTTAAAAATAAACCCATAAAAATTTTTATTCCAAAATTTTTTTTGGCTTCAGTTTTATTCATTCTCATCGGTGCAATTCTCGTTTCCAAAAACTTTAAAACTTAGTACCAAAAAAAAAACGATAATAAAAACAACTTAATAAAAACTTTATATATATAAAAGGAAACAACCTAGCGAGTAAGGTCCAAATTTGTAGAGGTATCGAAATTATTTCTCACTGCTTCTCTTTTCACCCTAGGGGGGTGACCCAGGGGGTTGACGAAAGGGGGGAGGGTTAACTGTCGAGCGCGAAATGAAGCTGAAATGACGGATGACTTTAAAGATTTAAAATTTTATTTGATCCAGTTTAAAACGGGAGATCTTCTTCCCCAGTTGATCCGAGCGGACGCTCACGGATCCACCGACTAGGTTAAGGAGCGCCTGGGGACATTTTTTTTTCATGGTATTTTTGTTAAATATTCCTCGAAAAAAATATATAATTCGCTTTTCCTTTTTTGACATGTTTTATTCATGTCTTGTTACGGTGATGTCGCGTCGGAACGCGGGTGTAGAAAATGAGAGGGCCCACTTTTTTATATCTATTTTCTTTTTTTTTTAATTTTTAATTTTTTTTATCTTTCGCTGATCTCTTTTGTAGTTCGAGCTGCTTCCACTTTATATTTTTTGAAAAAGAATGAAAATTTCAGTTCACGCGTTAGTAGTCATGAATTATTGGTGCAACGTAGCGCGTGAGACATGTTCGACAGTGCTGGGGGGGAGGAGAGGAAGGTTTCAATTGCAGCGTCGTTGCAGTAGTTGATCCAAACTTCAGCGTTGTTGTTAAGGCTATTAAACTGTCGAAACTTAGATAGCTGTACTACGTTAAATGGTTTCAGACATTGCAGATCTGTTTCCAGCAATTTACTTATTTTTGATTTTAGATTAAGTAAACTACTATATTCACGAGGAATATAGTTTTGTTTGAAAAGTTTCTTCTTTTAATTATGGGTATTTTTTTATTGATTGGTAAAAATATCCACACATTTTAATTCAAATATTATTTTTTTGAAGCAAAAATAAAATAATAAACATGATCTCCTCCAATTTTTTAAGTATTTTGTGCTGTTCTTCTTTCCTTGCATAAAATTTCTTATATGACATTAGCGAACATTGATGGTCTGATCTTTGGCAATTAATTTCTGGTATATGGCTAATACACAAGTACCCGAAAACTGAACTTGCATTGTGAATGTGTGTGTTTTTCAACAAATTGAGCCAAAAATTTGATTACAATTACAGTAAACTCTCGCTACAACGATACCCGATACAACAATAACCCCCTCTACTACAATAATGTTTTGTGGTCCCGGTGATTTTGCATATAAATTAATGTTAATCTCCCCTCAATATTGCGATATTCTCTAGAACAATAAACCTCTGTAAAACGATTTTTTCAATCTAAATTTCAGTATTATTTTCTCCCTTTATAATAATATTTTGATTTTCAAATGCTTTTTTTTTTTCATTTTCTTTTGTTATTTTTTTCGTCTATTAAGACTCATTGTGGATATTCAACTTATCCCTGAATAAATAGCTATTGTTCAGATTTCAAAACAGATGAAGACCACCCTTTTGGGAATTGGAGTGGGTGAGGGGGGGTGAAGTGTAAATGTATGCCTAGTTCTCATTTCCCAATAAGCTTTGGAATTCTGATAAGGTTTAAGGACATCTAGACCTGTCTGGTCACCTAGTCAAAGGACAAGTGCCCTTTGTTAGAGGAACAGAGGGAGATGGAGGCGGGGTGTAGTTAAGTGACGTCTGAAAAGGGAGTTCAAAGGTTGTTTTATAGTCTTTAACGATTTTGAGTTCTACGCGAAACATTTGGTTTAAACTTTTCTTTCTTTCACGTGATATTGTTCCCTAAAAGCCTTATCACACGGTGAAATGTCGCCAGCAATTTTCCGTTTCTACCCTCAAAAACCGGTCAAGCAAGTTTCATAATCGACAACTTATTATGAAGATGATGATGATATTGACGATGATGATAATACAGGCCCATCGCAGTCCTTATTGTCATCCCAGGAAGCTCTTCAATCTGTGAATTCCCTGCGGACATTTTTTTCAAGCCTTCCGTCGACAAATGAAGAACATTTTCGTGCATGAGACTCAATGCATACAGTATTGGTGAACTTAACAGTTAAAAAAATGAATAAACAAACAAAAATATAGGATTGTTTTCAATAAAAAGTGTTTTCAGGTATGTGAATATTTCTGTGCTTATTTTCTGAGTTTATCTTATTTATTTATTTTTTTAGTATTTAAACCACTATTATTAGTATTTTACAATTTAATTTCTTCTAAATATAGACTTAAAAGTAGTATGTTATGCACCTGAAACTAATAATAATAATAATAAAAACTCTTATTAAATGCTCAAAATATATGGGCCCTCAATATAACAATATGCCTCTCTACAACAATATATTTATTTGGTCTCTAAAATATTGTTGTAACGAGGTTTCACTGTATAATTATAATAACAAGGACTATTAATAATCAATCGGTTGTAATTATTCTTTTTCCAAAAAATTTCATGGCCAAAAGTGTGATTAAGAACATCAAATCTGTTTAGAGTATGTTAAGTAATATGGGAGAAGTATCATAGAAATGTTTTAAGAACGAAAAATGAAAAATGCACGCTTAATATAAACATAATTACCAAGTGTATATAGCAATAATTTAAAACAAAAACAACAAGAGTATATAGCATTTGTGGTAGATTTCTGGCTAAGGATGATATAAGAGAAGCTGATTAAAAAGATCTTACTAGCCTAAAAGTCATTTAAAAATTAAAAGTACAAATTTAAGGAATTATAAAATATTATGATAGTATCAGTATAAATGGTTAGATTCCTATCTTTTCGTCTTACAGAATCTATGTAGATCAAACTTTTGATCAAATAATATTTTGTACAAATATGGATGCCACAGAAATACAACTCATAATAAATAAATAAATATTAAAAAAAATTCTCACAAAGTTACATATATAAAAATGTTAATTCAAAAAAATAATTAATATATAATCAAGTTATTCAAAAATATGTGAAATGTGTAGGCCAAAATTATTATAATAGTGTGCGTCATAGCATACATTACATGGATTCATAAAATACTTAAATCACCATTGAGTAACTTTTAGAGTAAACTGAATGATCCAGACAATGTTTTTGAAAAATTCTAACTCGATGGCTAATGGTTATACTTAAACGGAATCTTTCTTTCTTAATATAACCATAACGAAACATCATACGGTATAACCGTATTACTGACTCTCCGTTCCTCCCGAAAGCGCTCGCGAATAAATATTAAAATACAAAATGACAGGACCACCGCTACAACAACACTGACGGGAACTGTAGCAGAATCCTAAGAGCCATCACCGGCTACGGTACAACCCTCCCTATAAGAAGTACGTTCCGTCATCAATGGGAGGAGTCAGATCCCTCACTTTTGGTGCCAGAAGCATCTCATCCTCAATTAAGAGGTGCCCCCCCACCCCTGTTTGTTAACATTATATGATAAGTCATCTGTAACAAGTTCTCTCAATCACTTACATACCAGCCATGGCACAGTCAGCCCGTCACTAACCTTCACCCCCTTCCACACGATTTCAATCCTTAGTACAGTTCTGCTTTCATCCGACTAAAAAAAACAACTCTTTTTTTAATTCAGTGTTTTACTCCTAGTTTCATAATTAAAACAAATTTATTATACCTTTATTTTTTATCATCATCATTATTATTATTATTTTCCTATTATTAACTTCATCATTCATTTTATTTTAATTTTGCTTAAGCATTCCACATCGCGTATATTTTCTTTCACTCCATGGCATTTCACTCGTTACAAGCCAAAACTCATTCCTGAATGCAGCTGAAAGCCCTGATCAGTTGCCCGTGTACTTCAATAAACCCTCAAACCGACGCCGATATGGCAATTTGTTTATAGTCGTCATACATAAATGTAAAATCGGAACACTAGAAGTACAATGAAAGATGACCGTTGCGGTAGACATCCGATGTAAATTTTAATAAATGCATACAAAGTTAAATTTCGTAAATTGTTCTAAAGTTCTTTGTACCGATAACTTTTTTCTGATTTTTATGTCTACATTCGAATCATTTACTTCACCATAAAGCTGAATTTCCTTTCGTAATTCTTCTAACAAACATTGTCTTTTTATGGTAGCTGGTTTTATTTTCAACAGAATTCTGGGTCACAAAGATCTGTTAATTCATTTTAATCACTATGTGGTTAATACCATTTCTATTAATATTTACGAATAATATATATGTAATTGTCAGAGATATTGTTGTATAGAGCTGAAACTTTTTTTCGAGCTGGCAGCTGCTTAAATCAGGGTATAAGTTTAGTTTTGTCTTGACATATTATTGAAAAGGATTAATTATCAAGATTTTCAATGAAAATTTCTGCTGTTAAAAGTCAAGTCTTTAGTTGAAATGTTGCGTACAAAGCCTCGCTGATCACTAAAAAGAGCCAAATAAGGAAATAAAAAAGCAGAGTTCGGACATCACAGCTTTCATGCTCGTGAAATGAAAAAAAATATCCTTAATTTTTGTAGGTAAACAGCTTGCATGAAAAATCAAATGGATATTTACTATAAATAAAGAGGCTTAAAACGAAAGATACGATACAAAAAAAGGTTACGAAATCGTAGATGTCATCTTTAGTATTAAAATATTTTCTTAATACCGTGGAGAAATAAGAGTTTTATTTTGGAGTATTTTTTTAAATTACTATATGAAATAAGAGTTTTATTTTGGAGTATTTTTTTAAAATTACTATATGAAATAAGAGTTTTATTTTGGAGTATTTTTTTTAAATTACTATATGAAATAAGAGTTTTATTTTGGAGTATTTTTTAAAATTACTATATGAAATAAGAGTTTTATTTTGGAGTATTTTTTTTAAATTACTATATGAAATAAGAGTTTTATTTTGGAGTATATTTTTTAAATTACTATATGAAATAAGAGTTTTATTTTGGAGTATTTTTTTAAAAATTACTATATGAAGTGAAGAATTTATATCAGGAAGAAATTGCGAGGTTACTAATTAAATTTTTTAATTTAAATAAAAAAAATTCTAAAAGGAAAATTTTGCTTCAAAAACAAGAAATATTTCACTGTGACTAAATTTTATCACTTTGCAGTTACATATTTCACAGCATGTCACACGAATGGACATTTTTAAACTCCTCGATCAGCAAGACAGCTTATCAACATGCATCAGGCATACTGAACAGCAGTCTAAACTCCCAACTCTATTACGCACACACAAACGACCCTCAGGGGTACGTTTCTACAAAACGATCTTTTCTTTTTTTTGCTCTAACTCCATCCTCTGTCCTCCATGTAAATGTGGCCGTCCTACGTTTTTCCTCTGGTTCCCTTATTATCTTATCGCTACACTTTTATTACCTAAACTCAAAGTTTAATGGTGCATTTTATTATTTTTTCCCCATTTCTACAATGGCCAGGGCACGTACGGCCCTTCCCCGGCCCCCTTTCCACCCATTTACACGGGCCCTTATCTCGGTCCTTTGTCGCCCCCTCAGGCCTCAGTGTCTGCCTGTAGTGTTGGCTTCTCCGCAGTAGGTGCGTACATAAAAAAGGTAATTAAATTATGAGTTTATTCTTGAGGCGCCATTCCGAGGAATGCTGGGTAAATTGCTTAATTAGGATCCGCCGCCTACTTCGCACTTTGGGTGATGGGGAAAGAAGTGAAGGGAAAAGGTGTGTAAGTGCATCCATCCCCTAGATCAACCGATATAGAGATGCAGTCGATGCGCTTTGTTCTTGAGTTTGATTCGAGTAGTTTGGAAGTAATCGAAGTAAATTCTTAGACGTCTTAAGTTGAAGTTATAGTTCTTAATAAGAGAAAAGAGTTTGAATATTTTATACGCCACAATAGTCGTTTGCATAACATTCAGTCTCAAGTATTCTTCAAGTGTTTAACTTAAATTATTTAATTTTTTATTATTTGATAATAACAATTTCAAGAGATTTTATCTCAGGTGAAAAGGAATAAAAATTAATAAAAAATAATTGAATGTTTTATTTTAATCTTAATTATTAGAAAGCTTTGGCATTTACATTTCATATTTTGTTTTATTTCTGTAAATAATAATTTTATATTGATTTAGTTGCAATTTAATTGGATGAAAAATCATTCAGTTTAAATTTTATATTAAAAACTAACCACAAAGTTTTTAAGCATCTATAAATGAATTATTAGAATCATAGATATTATTAAAATTATTGAATCTATAGCATTATAATTTGAATTGTCGATTACGTATTGATTGCTCTTCATATGCCGGAATAGAATATTTTGCTAAAAAGCGTTTTTCTACAAACATAAAATGAGATTTTTGATTAACCTATAATGCATTGAATACAAATTAGATTAAAAACTAATTTAAATACTGAAATAAGTTATATTTTGACGAATTTTGGTTTTTTTATACCAGAAAAACACTGAAAAGTCAAATATGCCTCTTATCTATCGCATACCTCTTTACATAAATAGATATACAATAATAAAAAAAAGACGAACTGAAAAAAGATGTTTGTTATAATTTTAGATGCAGAATATGTAAAATTTTGGACCAAAGAGGCAAAGAACAAAGATTTTATTTATTTAATTTTTTAAAATATTTTATGAAAAGAAACAAAGCAATGTTATGTTCAAAAGAATTATTGTAAATATGTTTTATACCTCTGATATTCATAAAAGGAATCTATGTTTATTTTTGAATATTACATTTTATCAAATGATGTGCAAAAACAATCCAATGAAGATTTTTAATGCATTCACTTTTAAACTCATAACCATTGTTTAATTATTGAAAAAATAATTTTTAATAATAGGGAGAGAAAAATTCAGAGATATATTTATCTCTCTATATTGTTATAATGTACTATTCTATATACTAAGTAATAGTAATATCCAATATTTCTATATATCAAGAATATCATAAAAGTATAGGGACTTATAGCTATGTTAGGTAGTTTGAAATATTTAGATAGATATTAATTTATTTTCTGCAAACCTTCTTCTAAACATTTTCAAAATATAAATTATCTTTATTTTTATAAAGGCAATTACGAGTATTTTTAAAGACTTGTTTTGCATTTAAATAAGTAACATTAGTTTAAAAAATGATTTAATTATAATAATTTTTTGTTATTAAATTAATTTATCATATTTTTTATAGAATCCTGTGAAATACCAACTATAAAGCACACCTGAGTTTTGAATCCTATGTTGCAAACATTAGATAATAAAAAGCTATTTCTTATTTAATAAACAATATATTATTAAGCTAAGGTATATAGTGCAATTTATATAAATTGTATTGACAACAACCCTATCACTGCTCTTTCCGCGCAAAATTCCATCCAAATTCTATCCTGTTTGGCCAATTTTTGTTTCAAACGAGAAGCACAGGATATAAAACGAGTTCTCATCAAAGATGTTTCTATTTGACATCCTGCACCTAAGGCTTGAAATAGAAACTGGCTCTTTAGGATAAAATTTGCAAGGCCTGATGTGCCGGATCAGTAGTGAAAGAGTAAATTTAAAATAAATTTTTTTGTTTGCTTGGTTTTAGGATATTGTAACTTTCCCCTTTCTCACTATGGATAATTGGCATTTTCAGCCAGCTGTGTTATCACCTGTTAAAAGCCTCAATTGTTAAATGTCTCCAGATTACCAGTTGGGGGACCTTCTTCTTATCAGGAGTGGTCATTAGTGATGTCTAGGAGTGTCAAACCATCTGGATGCTAAATTTTTTTTCTATTCGGAGGGGACTACAATCAACATGTTTTCCAGAATGTTCAATTATGAGGACCCATCATTAATGGACATTCCCACGATCGGCTGGTGACGATGAGGAGGGTACTTTTCTGAGCAACTATTAGCCGATAGAGAGCTCAAGGGGACCAATGTGAAATGAGAGGAGGGGATTGGACAGCGGTAAAATGCAGGGTTTATTTAAGGAGAGAGGAGAGAGACTTCTTGGATTGCGGACTGGTGAATTACGCTCCACAGTGTAGTAGCCGTGTTAACTAGCAACCTGTTATTTTTTGTGGTGTTATTTCTGCGAATTGATGTAGATGCCTTTTCACGTTAAACTTTCACCCTTCGACTGTTGGGTGAATATCATTAACTTCCAAATAGTGTAAATATTTTAACCTAGATTAGAACAAGGTGCTCTTATGTAAATATATAACTGTAAATAAACGAACTGTCTGAAATTCTACTCTCTAATTTAATTGGTCAGGTTCAAGACATTACAATAAGGATTGTGAGAATTCATAAATTTTAAATACAATTAAATGATTATTAAGAGACTTATCCAAATACAACAAATAAAAGTAACTTATAGTGAATAATCGCTGTAAACTAATTTCAAATATTGAAGCTCCGTACCTGAACTAGAATTATCTCTTCCTTTATCTTTATGCTTGATTTTCGTGTAATTAAAAAAATTCAGTGATAAATAATAGTTTGGTGTAATTTCTTGGAAACTCTGCATAAAGATCTGAGGGGCAGTATCTATGCTGAGATATCATTGCAAAAGAGATCATATGACAAAATTAGTTTTTGGGATTCAGATATTAAAAACAGTAAGCGAACAAATGTCAAAACCAAATAGTAAAAATTAACAAATTATCATACTCCTGTCTTGATTCGAGAGCTCTTGAATCTTGATTTCTTGTTAAATTTAATAAAAATCAGTTACTAATACAAAAGGAGAGGAAAGAGTGGTAAAATCAGATTTCGCAAATTCCTTTTCAGCTTTGAGCTTTGGTGTGCAACAAATTTCTGTAAAAGTATCTTTCCATCAAGACTCTTTGCATTGTCGGGAAGATGTACTATCATGGTCATAAGAATGGGACCTGAATTTTTTACTATTGTGCTTAAAAGAGATTGCAAGAGATAAAATTTAGGACACCATTGTTGACACTTTTTTTAGTCTATCATTTTGCATTACTATCGAATCATTACCTTTGAAAACAAAATGTAAAAATTATTAAAAGTGAAATCTACGATCTCAAATTTTAAGTTATCATTTGAGAACATAATTTTTATAAGTCACTGGTTAATGACTTAAACTAATTAAGACAATTCGTAAAAATTAAGATAATGAACTATTTCAAAATCAAGTTGTAACTTTATTTGGCGATAAATAGCCAAATGAAATAATTTCTAATAACCCTAAAAGTGAAAAATTGATGACATAAAAGCGATTAAGCACCAATTTGTTGCCTACTTATTTTGAGGCTTCAACATTTTTTTTTTGCCTAAACATTTGGAGGCTTCAAAAATCTAATTCCAAAACAACATCCCACATGATAAAAAAAACCACTTTCATTCAAGCAACAATTAACTATTTTTTATATAACATTTTTCAACCTTATATGAATGTTATGACTCTAGCATTTTTGAAAAGTAAATTTTCCTCATTCGAAGAGTGATTAACTGTTTTTCATATAAAATTTTTCCTAAGTTTAAAATTTATTCTTTTCAGGACTGTTTATAAAGTTTTTTCCCTTCATTGATAAGAAAAGTGAAAAATTTTAATAATAAAATTAAGGATGTGATTTAAAAGAATATAAATTGTGGTATAGGCAGGTTCTTAAAAGAACACTGTTAATTTCAAATCAAAATTATCTTATCAAATCCAACTGACCTAAATCGTTGTTTTACAGTAGAAGAAAACGTATCGAAACGTACTAGTTGAAGAAAACATGCCGAATCAATGGAGTTTTCTGAAGTACAAAAAAATTTATTTTCTGTCATATAGAATTTCATCTTTCATTGATTTCAATAATACCAATCTGTAGAATTTTAAAGAAAGTTGGACAAGATATCATTAGCATGCATTTGAATAAAATTATCGTTTAAGAAGAAGGGTTAAACTTCAACTATATAAATAAAAATAAAAGTATATGTTTAAAAATATTATTAAAATATTTTTAATAAATATTATTAAAATATATTATATAGATAAAAGTATCATGTTTAAAAATATTCATGTAAAATTATGTTTAAAAATATTTGCAATAGCCGTTGAATGATCAATTAAATTATTTTGACATTTCAGTTAATTCATAAATTTAAAAAAAACTATTTTTGTAAGTAAAAAAACCCTTTAAATATCATCATCTCATTCATCATCAAACTATACTTGATATTTTGTAGGAATAAAGGAATTTGTTTTATGTGTGGAGGCCAAATTTACATATTTTCAGTTTAATTGTAGATCATATGTATTTTGCCAGATTTGAAATATAAACGCTTGAAGTTACATTTTCAAATATAAAAATGAAGTTTTTATTGTTATTATGAAAGTTTATTAAGGATTATTCAAAATCAGTAATAAAATATTTTTAAGTTTGGTGCATTTTATTATACTTTTGTTTATAGTATTATTTAAGAATTCCTTTTATTTAGAATTTACTCATTTATAAAATGATATCCCTTTGGATAATAGTCGATGGTCTCTTGAAATGCGGAAAGATATCCATTCATATTCAGATATATTGCTTTGCATTAAACCTGGATGAGCATAAGATATTTTTAGACAAGGTTTGTGAAATGTTTTTAAAGCAATTTAAGATTCTTTTATAGCAAAGTTATTTTAGATTAATGGTAAATACAACTATCTAATTTCTCCTTTTGGAAATCGAAAGTATCAGAGAGTCTGTATATTAAGATATTATTCCTTTTTATATGGAAAATCTTAAATAATTTGTTAACGGTAGAAATTTAAAGATTTCTGCTTAGGAACACCATGGAAAACAATTTTATATTATCTCCAGGACTTAATTATGAGCAAAATAAATAAATTAGAAATTTGTGCAAAACCATTGCCTTCGTCCGTTTGTGAATTTGAAAAAAAATTATTTTAAGATTCTATAACTATTAGAATAATTAAATAGAAGCAAAATAAATAAAACAAACAATATTTATACTTAAAAACACTTTAATAAAATTATTCACTCAAACAACTTTTCATAAATTAAAGTTATCAAATGCATTCAAATGTATTTATGAGTAATTATAAAAACAGTGGCATTTATTATTATTTTTTCTTATTTAGTAACAAAAAAATTAATTTATATTTAAAGTTCTGATATTAAATTTTTTTTGGGAGGAAAGGGGAGAAGGAAATGTGAGTTTTTAACCAGATCTTATAAAACAAAATATGTTTCAGTTGAACAAATCATACCAAAATTTCTCAAATTATCGTTTATTAGAATTTGATTAGTATGCTTAAAGTATATAATATATGAAAAATTTTCCTTTATGGTGATATGGGGTCATGGGATTTACCTCGAAAACCGAAACGACTAAAACAAAAATGCTAAGGTACTCAATTTTGTACTCAACTGTATGTTTTTCATATTGCCGAAAAAATCACACCACTTTGCCTCTTAACCTTTTAAAGCTATGTCTATATCTGACAACTTCTGATTTCCAAGACTGAAAGGAAAATAAAGTAAAAACTAAACCATTTTGTGCTCACAAGGGTATAAAAAACTCTTTATGATTGCGCGAACCTTTTCTTTTAATTGCATAAAAGGAGAAAAGAAACTTTTACTTTTTATCGCATTTTTCTTCTTTAACTCCTTTTTTTTTCTCTTTTTAACTGCACGCGCATCCAGTTAGAAGGTGACCAATGGCTGTCGTTTCATTTTGGTGCAGCATAATTAGCGACGAACGTTCTTTGAATGAAAAATTCGCCTTAATCGTAACATCCTGGTGATAAAAAAAAGCAATCTTAATACAAATGCTAATTACCTTCATCAACATAAGGAAAAGAAGAGAATTTAAAGGGTAAATTTATGGTGGGTCTTCATTAATTTAAAATTGAGCCATTTATTAAGAGTGTAATTATCACCTAATACCATTATGTAATAAGGGATTGGTTTATTGAACAGTTTTCTTGCTGATTCAGTGCAATATATTTATAAACAATTTTGATTAAGTGTGATGGGAGTAATGATAATCACATAAAACAAATCAAAAATTAAAAAAAATTATAAAGTGAATGTTAATATGCTTGCTTAATTATAAAATTTAGATATTTTTTTATTCAATTTGGTATTTAAAGAGAACTACAAATCATTGATAATCTGCTAATATATCCTCGTCTTATATTTAAATCAGAAATAAAAACTAATACTCCCTTTCCAGCAAATTAAGAATAATTAGCTTTAAGATAATTCTTTTTGATCAACTAACATCTAATTTCTTCTCCAATATTATTGTAGGTCATTCTTGCATTGATTGGCTGTTTTTTTTAATGTAAACCGTATAAATCCCTTCTGACCGTATTGAATTACATATGCTTCACGTAAACATTTTTATTTCAATAATCATTCACACTGTCCATATAAATGTCTAATAACTGTTAAAGCATTGATAATGAACGAAATAAGCTAATAGACATTACATTGATGACACGTTTATTTCCTAATGTCTTATTGCTATCTTGTGAGTTATTTTATTAAATTCGAGATCGTATTCCTCCGTTGAGTCATTGAATTACTCACCTCTTCATAGATGAATACAATATCCATTACTTTCTTGATAAGTTGCCATCCCATTTTGGTAATTATTTATGTTTAAGAAACATGTAAAAATATTTATCTAACTAAAATTCATATTTTAAATCAATTTGCTCTTTAATGTGTTTCTAACAGAATGCAGCTGCGAATAAATAAGATTTGACACGTTAACGTTTTGAATCACTTAAGATTCACACCATTTTCATGACTGTTTAGGTCTAAGAGGTTGCATGACACATGCTTGCTTCACGTTCAGCGTTATTTTTGACTGCTTTTATTAATTATTATCATTGGGGGTTTTTTTTGATTTTATAAATATACATCAGTAAATTCTCATGACCCAATAAGTCGAAACTATTTTTTGGTGATTAACGCATTAAATCTACATATAAATCAAAATATTAATTATTTAAAGTACACTAACTGTTTAGACATACTTAAGTAAATCAAATATCTTTTATGGAACAATAATAAAGGTTCTAAATGTAATGTGCTGCTAACAGAATGCAACTGTGAATAACAAAGATCCGAAACGTTAATATTTTGAATCATTTAAGTTTCACTCCAGCTGCTCGAATATTTTATCTACAAAGCTACGTGATATTTACTAGCTTTAAATTCAAAAACATTATTTTTTGAAGCTTTTATCAAATGTTATTATATCATTTTTTATTTTATATAAATATAATGTTTTAGTATATTCTCGTAGTCCAGCAGACTAAAAAATGTTTTTAACGAATTAACGAGTTTAATCAGCCTTTAAATCAAAATATAAATTGATATAAAAAACAAAAATTATTTTGACGTGTTGATGCACATCAGATATTCTTTACGATCTTAAATGTATTAAACAATGATAAATTCTCGAAATGTAAATACTTTATAAAAAGCATTCTAAATTTAACGTAAGATTTGAATTAGCCCCCATTTGTGCAGTAAAGTGTTGACAGCTCTATCGAAAAGTCATTTGGTAGCTGATAGTTTAAGGATAGTAAAAATGGAGCGATAGAAAATGTTTTCATTGTTGAACAATATTTCAAAAAATAATGAAATTCTGGCTGCCACAGTTTGAAAACTTGAGATCGTATGATTTAACACCATTGGATTTCTTTTAAATAGATTATTTGAAATCAAAGGTCTATCCAAGCACGCGTGGTGAAAATTCAACGCCTCATTAATGAAATTCAGACACATTTATGCAAATTAGTCATGGAATGCCGTGTCTTCTATTTGCATTATGTGTTACTCCATACATAACTTTACCTTATGTATTAGGTTGGTGCGTATGAAATGTCGGATTCTCTTTACATGCGGACGTTTGTCTCCCTGTTTTCGTTATACTTTTGTCTTTGGCATAACCTCATTCATAGTCGTATTGTCCATTGCCAGAGACTCATTTCAGCAAAATAGGTTTTCTCGAAGGTCTTCCCTTTTGTTATTTCTTTTGAGTTTATTGCCGATATGAATTCTGCCGACATTCGCGTCATTTTCTTATATGAGTACAAACTTGGTAACAGTGCTGCAAAAGCTGCACGCAACATAAACCAAGCGTTTGGGGAGAATACGGTTAACGATCGGAAAGTGCAGCGTTGGTTCGAAAAATTTCGGACTGGCGATTTTTCACTGCAAAATGAGTCGCGCGGAAGACCCAAAACGTCTGTGAAGAATGATGACCTGAAGGCTCTAGTGGAAGCGGATCCAGCCGTATCCACGAGGGAACTTGCTATCAGGATGAAAGTTGACCATACAACGATATTGAGACACCTTTCTGAGATTGGCAAGGTTAAGAAGATGGACAAGTGGGTACCGCACGTACTGACAGAGCGAAATAAGCTGGAACGAACTGGAATATGAAGTTTTGCAGCATCCACCATATTCACCGGATCTCTCGCCGACCGATTTTCATTTTTTCAAGCATTTAGAGCTGTTTTTAAGGGGCAAACACTATGAAAATGAAGACAGTCTAAAAAACTCGATATCAGAGTTTATTAATTCTAAAGACCAAAATTTTTTTAAGACAGGCATCTACGCTTTAAAATCTCGTTGGGAGAAGTGTATTGAAGCAAATGGAGCATACTTTGATTGAATAAACAGCTTTTGAAGAAAGATATGCAGTTTTATACAATCACTTAAGAATCCGACATTTCATACGCACCAACCTAATACTTTGCAATTAAAAAATATAACAATATAAATCGTGTTTTTTATTTAATCATGTAATACTCTATTTTTGCTAACCCTAAGCTATCAGCTGTCGGAAGATTTTTTTAATTGGATTGCCAACACTTTATTGGATTGATGGTGTCAAAATTCAAACTTTGAGCTGATTTTGGCACAGCCTCTGTTATTTTTAAAGTGGTTCAAACAAAATGAAACGGCAAATAAATGAAATAAGACATTAAAAATGCAATTTTATTGAAAATTTGTAGGTGTTTATATTATATAAATCATATTTGGAATAATAATGTGTTCTAAACGTAATGCATCGTTTAATTAAAACATTCGAAGATCAAGCAATCGCAAACACAATGAAATGCTGTATGTTTTAACAAAATTCTATGTTAAAAATCCGATCCAATCTCTCTCTCTTTTTTCCACCTATACTCCAATTTGCATGATTCACTAAAACCCCATCATTCGATACACTTCAGTTCATCCGCCTTCTTTTCAATTTACCCAGAACCTATCTGCGCCATCCCACTCGGTAAAAAAGCACTGTAACCACAACCTATGACATCAATACAGCATAAGTTATCAAAAGAATGCGGAGGGGAGGGTAGCAAACGATTAAACGCAATTTTCCTGCTCTGACAGAAGCACTGTCTCATTATCGGTAAAACACTTCCATTTTTATACATTACCTACCCCTCACCTTCTTCTGTTATTCCTCTCACACACAATACGTCTGCAGCACCTACCAACTACTCTCAATCACAGCGAGGGACCCACTTTAATTCACCCCTCTTGTCTCTCATTGTCTCCCCCTTCCTTTTTATATCAGATAAACGATCTCTGCCACTTATTCACAGGGATGTTCACCCTCCCTGTTGAATCTTCATTCAAATTAACCCTCCCCGTAGGGTGTTCTGACCTTCTCGGTGAATATCCCCCCTTACCACTTTAAATCCTCTCAGGTTCTGTAGCAACAGGGAGGGATGCTTCCAATGATGCTTATTCCAGATCTGTAGGAGTGTGTGTGCACCCTCCCCCCACAAACCGGCCAGACGATATATTTTAATAAGAGTTGTAAAGAAATATTTATCGTTGTCGTGTTTTATGCGAGGTGATTGCTGTTGGCATTAAGCAGATGCCCAAGAGGACTGCACCTAGGGAGGTTGGCGGAGATATTAATTTTGTCAATTTTCCGAAATGGTGAGTAACTAGAATTGATTTCGAAGTACGGAGGTGTCTTGGGATGTTTGCTTTGGTTAAATGATGAGAGTTAGTTCAAACTTTAAGCGGGAATGAAAGAATAATTTTTAAGCGCTTTGAAATTTATGGAATTAAATTAATTTCTTCTAATATCTTTTAAAATATCGTCAAAATGACCAGAGTAAAGTACAGGATAATGTTACATATTTTTCAACAGTCTAATCGTTATCCAATAGAAGGATAGTAAAAAAGACTCATTAAGAATGACGTTTGAATACATTCTTCTAATCTAAAAATCGTACAGTATCGGGAGTACCAAACTAAAATACTATCATGTGATTAATAAACAAGTCTTAGGCTTAAATAAGTCATAAAAGAAAAAGATTTACTCTTGCATAAAAATATAAGCTCAAGCCTTAATGAGAACAAGTTAATATTTTCTTTTCTTTCAGGCTAATGCGAAATATCATTTAAATTTGAGAGAATAGACAAATTTCATTCAATTTTTTCCTAGTCTCATTTTTTCTACTTCGGGGGATATCTGGTTTGTAGTATTTATTTCCAAAATTAATTTGAGGCAGATGCTCTTTCTAATCTATCTTTATTAATGATAAAAGATAAATGTATACTTATGTGTGTGTGTGTATGTAGGTATCACTACTTATGCTTTACTGACCAAAACGTTCGACTAGGGGAAAAGGAGGGAGAACTACCAAACTTTGCACATATATAACTTTGGAGGGTAGGAAAGTGTGCATCTGAGATGAAATTCTTGAAATTTCAATTAAAAATTATACTAAATTTTTGAGTTTTCTTAAGATAATTTCAGGCAGAATAGTATCATAAAAAATTAAATATCGTTTCAAAATTTAAAAAAAAGTGTTTTTTAATAATAATAAGTTAGTTGCTTTTTAATTTTTTTCCGGATTTTGGCAATTTAAATTTTTAAGTCTAATTTCCAACCTAGCATTATATTTTTGGTTTCAAATCAAACTATTTTTATTGCGTCATAAAATATTTAGTTCACGTGACTTTCTTCCATAATCGAAAACTGAAGAAAAAAGGCTCTGCATAATTTTGCAAGACGAATAAAAAAGTAAATAAAAAAGTTACAATATTGCAAAGTGAGAACAGATGAACTGTAATTTCACTCTTTTAATTGCTACATAATGCTACAGGACGGGTCTTCACTAATAAAAGTACATTTAAACGAGGAATCCGATATATTTAGGGCAAAATGACACGGTTTAAGGGTCTATCAATTTAACAGAATTATGACAATGAAGTTATTTCAATGAAGATTGAAATTAAATCCGATAACCAGTATCTCTGGTGAGTCAAATGGTCATCAGAGGCAAAGAGTTAGTGACAGAATATGTTAATGTTTGTATCATTTTACAAAAGACAGAATGTTTGACTTAGAGCTATAACATTTGTACAAATACGCCTTAGAGAATAAAAATTTGCCATTTTTATTAAAAATTAAGTTACTTAAAAATTAAAAGGCAAGAAAGAAGATGGTTTACATTTTAATATTCTTTGACAATGTTATTAAGAATTTTTACTTTCGGCTCTTATTATATTAATGTTTTACATTACACTGCTTACATTAATGTTGACATGAAAAGGCTTTTACATATTAAAATATTGTATGCAAAAGTATATTCACCAAGTTACACTGAGCATGTCAATTAGTAGTTAATTAAAAAGCTATATTCAGAATGTAATATCCTTAATTTCAAATCAAATTGGAACTAATCTGGGGTTTAACTTCCAACATTATTTATTGAAATTAAATTGAAGATTCAAAAAAAAAAAAGTGTCAAACACGAAGTACTCTCCATAAACTCGCCGAACTGCGCAATCCCTTTTTCACTCAATTGCCGGGGCTCGCCTTCTAGTTTGGTGGTGTCCGTTACGGTACTTAAGTCCCCGTTACGCCTGGCCGATACCGCATCCGGAACTTCTCTATCGTCCGCAACTTCTTGCCAGCACACGATAAGAAAAGATCTATACACTGTCTTCTTTATGGGTCCCGGGCGACCCCCAGTAAAGACTTGTGGGGTTAACCTCCAGAATGGATGGTTTTTAAAAACCGTGATTTCCTTATGTCGGCCGACTGCTCGCTTTATTTATGTATCATTGGTGGGTTTCGCAGTTGAATTGTTAAAGTAATTTAACAGGCAGCGGAGCTTTTTTTTCTACTTTTTCGCTCCAGTTGTGTCGGTAAATTACCAGAAGGTTGAAGGGGTGTGGAGTTTAAATGGAAGACAGGGACCGGGATGTAAATAAAAGGGTCGTTAAAGTTTGGGAAGATGGCTGGACTGGACTGGTGTGGAAGAAATCGTTTTCAAGCACTTAATCTAAAGGAACGGAGCTTGATCCCATGGGTTTCTGCGTTTCTGCCGCTTTTGTCTGTAGTAGCATAGAAGGGTTTAAGAAAAGTTAGAATTCTTCTTTTTGTTATTATTTTCCCAAATTCGCTATATAGAAAGAATTCTATTATCATCAGAAAAATCGCTCTTGGGATTTTGATAAGTCCCTTTGTTTTAAAAACGTACTTTTCTTTTAGCATGGTTGTGCAGACGCACCAAGATTTCACTCTCATATTTGACTTGTTTTTATACTGGTCGGCAATTAGGGCCAATGTCTTAGCTTGGCGTGGACTGGTTCCTCGCTAAGGTGCTTAAGTCTGGCTACAATATTAGGCTATTATAATTTGCTACTATTTATAAGCATTTCACAAATATTTCACGATGATACTGAGCTTATATACAATTAGTTCTAATATTTTTGTTTGTTGATGTCTAATTCCATGCTGTATTTTAAAAACTTCCAGATTCCGAAAAGCTTATTTTTACTTTCTTGTATACATAGTATAGAGAAAGAATTATAATTGCCGAAAAATTCGAACTTGAGATTTTGATGAGTTTCAGATTTTAAACCCCTCTGAGTTAGAAAAACTCATTTTTGGAAAAATCTGTCTGTGACGAAGATAATTCAAAAACGCTTTGAATTATATGGATGGAATTTGCGGCTCAATTTTTATATCAAATTTCTATCGAAGTATGAATAAAATACAAATAATTGGCCGTCTATATTTAGACACATGGAAAAGCGATCTTAAAGACATAATGACTCAAATATATCAAATGGGATTTCATGACTACAAGTGTAGTTTTGTTTCAGATTTTTGTTTTAATCGGTTGAGAAAAACGCATAGAAAACATAAATTTGATTTTCAGATACCATTATTCGCATGCCAGATATTAAGTGACAAAGATGACATATATATTTAGTAAAAGTGCTAAATTTCGCCTTAAAAGTTAATACTTCATAACTATTGTACGCTAAGACCATGCAATGTGTTCTCTAGAATAATATTTTCATCAAATGTTAGAGAAGATATTTTCTGTTGATATAAAATACTGGTTCACTGAATATGATAATTTCACAATGTGGCAATGAATGAAATTTAATAAGGGACCTTATTACCAATATTTTATAACTGTATCAAATTTTAACCATGCCTTTCATTTGAAAGTTTTTCGATCGGTGCATATGTGCATGTGCAAACTTATTAGCTTTCAAAAGAAAGAAGCTAATGGAATCTTTTTCCACCCAAATCATAGATTTGTCTTATGTTTAGTACAGAATGATTCAACTAGAAGACATCCAAATTGTATATTTGATTCTTTCTTTACTAAGATTAATACAAATTAGTGTATAGTAAAAAAGTTGTGGGGGGTTAGTTTTAAGTGGGAGAAATTTTAATAAATGATCTGAAAAATAAAATGTTGGATATTTCAGATATATTGTGCAACCATATATAGAAAACAACCATATATGATATGGCCTTTCATAATTATTTCCATTGCAAATATATATATATATATATATATATATATATATATATATATATATATATATCGAACATATTACATTTGACTAATTTAGTCGTTAAGCATAAAATGTATATTTAAAGGATTACAAATCAGATGCTAGCTGATTACAGTATATGCATCTGTAATCTTTCATATCGTATTTATATAGAGTCAATTTCTGGTAAATGCAACCGAACACGTAGCCCTCCCAAAATATCGTCACCAATAAAAAATTATGATCTTAAGAATGCAAAAAAAGTAAGAGAAAAAGACAGTTTCAAGCTGTTATTCATCTCACTTAGCCGGTAACCACTATTTTATTGGACTTCTCTCTTTTTATTGGATTTTAATATAAAATTCTTCCGGATTTCTACCAGTAAAACGAAATTTTTGGTATCACAAACCCTTTGTTTGAGGACAGCGGTTACATCTATGTGAAAAGGATTTAATATATTTCAAGCCTATGGATTGCAATTATAGATTACAATATTACTTTCAGTTACTACCCGCTTTGCATAGTAGAGCTTGGCTTAGTGTAGTTTAATAAATGCTAAGCAACCAAAAAGGATAACTTTTCGTAAGGGATGATTCAGATTGTGCATTATTACAAATTATTTTCATCAACCTTGAACAAGGATAAGAGAAATGCATTAGAATTTCAGATTTTTGCGCGAATGGGCTCTTGAATTAGAATTGAATCTTCGAATGGGAACAAGATTTTCTAGGAATTATGTATCTTCTACTTGCAGTCAGTGATTGTCTTTGTATGAATAAGATTCAAATCAAGTCTCATTTATTATACTGCAAGTATTAAACCTCCTGATCTTATCTGCGTTTCACAGTAGAGATCAATGTAATCTATATCTATACTTATAATAAAGCTCAATGTATGTGTGTGTGCGTGCGTGCGTGTGTGTGTGTGTGTTGGCGCTCTACAGGCCAGACCGTTGGACCTATAGCTACCAAATTTGGTACATGTATACCTTGGAGGTCCGGAATGTGCACCTCGGAGCCCTTTTTTCGAATTTTTAATTAGAATTTGAATTAATTAAAATTTAAGCGAAATTTCGACGTTTTTCCGCCATAACTTCCGAAAATATTATTGCACAAGCAGGATTTTTATATCAATTTAAAGATAAAAAAATTAGCTTTCTAACGGTATCAGTGTTTTAATGTATAACTTAAGCCTCTATTTTTAACGAATTTTTAAAGAAATATTTTAACTATGTTTTTTTGATCACGTGACCGGATAAAAGAAAATAAAACAATGACGGAAGTTCAAATAATAATTTAAAAAAAAACTATCATCGTAAATCAAGTCTAAAGAAATGATACTTTCAGCACGTGACTGGATAAAATAAATATAAAATGTGATATTTTCTTTAAAAAATAAATGCAAAACAAAGCAATATCTATATCATTAAGTCAATAAATCTTCTTTATTTACGGTAAACCTGATTGAATTTAGACAGGATATGCATTGAAATCCCGACTTAATGGCATATTTATGTAATCGTTTGCAATATCTGTATCATTAATTTAATACTTTTTTCCCTTTCTCGCTTTCTTTAAAAAAAATATTTAATATTTTGGCAACATCATCGAAATTTTTTTTTAATATTTTGGAAGCATACCCGATGGTTCAAACTGATTGATTTATAAAATTAAAGAATATTATAAGTAAAATGGTGTACTTTTAGAACTTCCCGTCCATCATCTTAAAGAAAATATTAATTTCAGGCCAATACATGCCCGGAATTACTTCAAGGTTAATGAATATGTGATTTAATTGAAAATTTTAGAACGCTTTACTCATGGCGAACCAGCTGGTCGCCAAAGGCGGCTAGTGTAGAATAAAAAATTCAGTTACAGAAAGTGAGAGAGAGCTTATATAAGTTAGATAATGCATTGCTGCAAATATGGATTACTTTTTATTAGTCTGAAACATGGATTAGAAAATTACATAAGGATCACAAAATTGCAACAATTTTTTTTATTAAATCACTCTTTTGAAAATGTGTTGCATGCTTAAATTATGCTCATGTATTGATGGAAAATTATTGGCTCATATCTTTAAAAACTTTTGTAACAATAAAAAAGAAATTAACCTATATAAGCATGCACTAAACTATAGAATATTCTATATCATACTCATTGTTTTTAATATTAAGAGGGAAATGATATCGAAGAAAATTGTATATAAAAGTTAATTAAAGTACGTATTCATTGGTTTATAACATCCTAAGAATTCATTGGATTCAAATTACCTAAATAATATTATGAATAGAATCATTGTATAGTAGAATCATCATACATAAATATCTTTTTGTATTTTTCATGTAGACATACTCAAATAAATCCATAAAATGAAAAAAATGAAAAAAAAAATCAAGAAATTCTACCATGAAGGTATTAATCGGAATTATCTTTTCAAAAAATTTCTGTAGTAATTTAATCATTTTTAGTATTAAAATTCATTCGCATTTTTACATTTATTTTTTTAATGAAATAAGTATAAATAGAAATAAAGACAAGCTTGTGAAGCCGGTATTGTGACTCATAATTTCTAACTTCTCAACAAGATTATTCAAATATTATTCATAATACTCAACCAAGAAACCCTTTAGAAAAACTTTTGCCCTTCAGGAAATAAAAATCCATACTAACACAAATCCCTACGCATCATAGTTCTATGGAAATTTTTGAGCACGGTAGTTTGAAAAAAGTCGTTGAACATGCGAATAAAAAGCCTCATGTCCCCAATCACAACTCATCGACTTCACACCCTTTAACAAATTTCAAATTTTCGGCATCCTCTGAGAGAAAGGCCTTTGTAATGAAGGTGGCAGGATTCTAGAAGACCCCCTCCGATATCATCCATATGCAAAGAGTTGAGTGATCCTCCTTCTCCACTTTAACTCAGTTTACAAGTTCGCTCGAAATTGCTTCAAACCAAATCTTGAGCAGAAGTTCTTGCAAATGAGAACCGGGGAGATTTTGGTCCGCTTTCTCATTCAAAACAGTGTGTAGAAACTGGGTTACTACAAGTGACCCTGATTTTCCAATCAGGACTGAATGACAAAAATTGCGACCATTATGTAAGTGGCATTTCACTCTTTTAATTTTAATGAAATATATTTTTTATTTCTTTGGTATACAATGTGCTGCTTCAAATAGTATCTTATATAGAGAAGTTCATGTCTGTTGATAAAAAATTATTGTAAAAAATATTATGATTCAATATACGATCGCAAATTTCAAGCTATCATGCGATAACATTTTTTTTCACCATTATTTGTTTTAATTAATTTAAGTTATTAAACAGTTTAAACAATCACCAGGCTTCTCTCTCTATCTCTGCATATATATATAATATGTTTTTTAACATATTATAACATTTTTAATATATAATAAAAATTAAATTATTTATTTTCCTCCAAAAGAAAATTACATTGCATGAAAATAACAGTTATGATGTCATAATTCTACACAAATCTTTTAAAAATTCATCTTCTAACAAAGAAGTATACTTAATAATAGAGCAATACCGGTAAAAGCAGGTCAAACGTTTTAAAACCCATCTGCTTTCAAAGAAGCTTACATAATAAAAAATGCAATACTGGTGGAAGTGGACAAAAATATATATACAATTAAAATTTTTTGATGAATACTGCCATTTATACTTTATTCAATGCCTACGCGATTTCGAATTTTAATTATTTATTGCCTTCAATATTCAAAACCTCCTAACGAAAACAGGATCATGTTCTTACTTGATAATAATTCCGGTTTGTAGTATATTTCGTGATAATATCTGTCAAATACAAAATATTACCAGACATCGGAGAGTTGTAAATTTATCAAATGTCTTAGACTTAAAACATGCTTCTTTTGCTATTATGTCGAGCAGAGTGAAAAAAAAAAGATTGATTTTTGGCAGCAAAGTTAGCAAATGTGACAGCAAAGTTAGTTTGGAACATAAAGGAATAACTTGTTTCGAAGCTACTCAAAGTATGTTTTGAAGATTATTGAGTCTAATATTTTTAATAATATCGATGACACATTGGGTACAATTCACTGTAAAAAAATTCGGAAGAAAAATAAAATGTTATCCAAGAATTTTGAATTGTAAAAAGAGGAAAAAATATTACAAAAAAATCCTTAAGTTTATGAACTTCTTTGCTTTAGAAAAACTAATTATAATCCAAGATGTGTTTGGTGGATACACGGTGTAAAATTCTCAAATGGATCAATAATGGATAAAGATTTTTTCTAGTAAAAAGTAGAATTTAACATTGGAAAACATACACGAAGCATACATAAAACAACACTTGCATCATGTCAGTTGAAAACTAATAACAAACAATGGGAGCAGCACAAAACTGCCAACTAACCACCAAATAGTTCGACTAATTGTCTCCAAACAGACTGACTTTTTTATAATTTTTGCTTATGAGGGATTCCAGAAAGATCTTGAAACTTAAGTCCTAATGGCGCTATTTCCAATACTCTTGAATATTCGGGAATCTTTCTTTTTGTTGCTAGAATCGACGTATTAATCGTAAAAGCCGGAGGTCATTCACACTTCATCCATTCAGCAGATATTACTATATATCTGTAAAAATATCTTTCGTACCAGGATATTTGCCCTGCTGGGAAGCAACGTTATGTGTTCTTAACGATTTGAAATGTAGGCTTTTTTAGAAACGAGACATTTTTGCCATGAATGTAATACAAGATAAGATAAAAAAAAAGTCGATAATACATAATAGCATGTAATTTTGTCAATTATAAAATAATCAGATAAGAATAGCATGCAATTTTATTAATTATAAAAGAACCAGATGCAGTTCAATGTTCATGTTACCATCCGGTATACCAGATGCTAGGTCCAAAAGGATGAAATAATTGAAAACTTTTGTAAAAACTATTAAAAGATTTCTATTTTTTTCCATCTATCTACACATTCTCTTATTAAAATAAAATACCATTGATGAGAGAGTATGGAACATTTAACAATAAATTATCTACTGCCCAACAGTTGTTTATCGTTTTTATTTAATTTCAAAATTTAAAATCAAACAGTTTATTTTTTGTAATTGTCAATTAATTGCTAATTAGTTTTTGCTCAAGTTAAGTATAAAGTCTGGATTCATTTTTATTCCGAAAATGATCGGTAAAATGAACCCTCTAATTACAATATAATTATAAATTTAGGATGAAAGTTATTTTCAACTTCAGCAATCAGCTCCATTGACGAATGCAAATGAAATTAAAAAATGCTTTAGGTTATATCCGATATTTTTTTTTTCAGCTAAAGAAATAATATCGACGATTAGAGTTTTGCTAAAAACGAACTATTTATAATATTATTAAATATAATAGTTTACGTCTAAAATATGAACTTGTTGGGGAATTAATTAATTTCTATTTTTATGATTTGATAAGAATACTCTAATATTATGAAGTTCAGAAAAAATAATAACAATTAGTTTTAATTAAAATGTCTTTTTTGCATTTGCAATTCAATGAAGTCTAATTTTAGACTTTAATTTTATTTACATAGTCGAATTTAATTATATTAAATGGAAAAAATTAATGTAATAAAAATTAACATAGGGGGAAATGACTAGTTTATTGTTAGGTCATTAATAAAAAAATTAATGATGTAAAGGAATGATTACAAAGAAGTGAGTAACAAAAGATGTATATTGGGTGATTATAAACCAGCTTTGCTGAGTGGTGTATCTTCGCTGATTGTAACATGCAAAAGAAGAAAAAGAATTTTTCAATTCCAAATGAGTTTTTAAATTTTCATCATCATTTCAAATGATGACACTCTAAACAAACTCATGAAAAATTCATGTATCTCAATAAAATGTTTTATTTTTCTGATGCCTCACTGGTTTAATTTATTGCTTTTCCAGTTTCTGCCAAATGGCATTTTTCCTGTCTCAGGTCTACATTATCCTCTGCTTTTTATTGTGGAAACCAAATTTCAACATATAAAAATAAAGATTGTCAGTCCAAAATGTAAAATTTTCGCCTTTTTAATCATAAATGAGATATTAGTTATAAATTTATCGACGTTTTCTTTCTGAATTCACTGTTTTTACGATTTTTTTAATTAAATAATATTTTTTTATTAATTTTTTCAGCTATGAGTGAATTACTACGTGAGTGCTTAGTCATTTCTACTAAAAGAAATTCTTAATTCTCTCTTTTTATGAGTATTTGAATCAAGAAAACAAGGTTTTGGGGACTAAACTATTATAATGGTAACTGCAAAATGGTGCAGCAGTAGGAGATTAATCGGATACCAGTGAGATGCATTTCATTGCCTCTAAAAAGGCATTAATCAATATATTATTTTGTATTATTGTTCCTAAACCCTCTTTGTTTCCGTGCCAAGGACGAATTTCAGTAAAGGTCTTGGGACTAGCGAATTAGCAACATTTTTCATTAGGCAACTCGCTCATTATCAAAACCATTTTAAACTCAGACAAAATCCCGGTGATCCAAATACTAAGCAAGTTAATTACA
This sequence comes from Argiope trifasciata, assembly GCA_026543055.1. Taxonomy (NCBI): domain Eukaryota; kingdom Metazoa; phylum Arthropoda; class Arachnida; order Araneae; family Araneidae; genus Argiope; species Argiope trifasciata. The sequence continues at coordinate 248,782 of JAPMOQ010052130.1, forward strand.
TTAGTTGAGATTACATACCAGTTAGCGATATAAATACATATCTTAGTTGTTCAAGTAAGCTTTTGAAATCAGATTGTATTAGTTCGGACTGCATGGAATGTGTGGTATCAATATTCACCCCAGTTTTTTAAGTATGCTTGTGAAATTTGATCAATTTAATTGGGATGGCGTGATGTGTGTGTGGTCTCAATATCATTTCAATAGTTATTAAAGTGGGAAATATACGGCTTATCCTTGTAATGAGCTTTAATCTCTGCTCTACGTATTGTAACTCTTCCTTGTTCTTTTAATACACTGTAATTAGTTCGTTGAAAAATAATGTTAATTGGTAATTTTCATTCCATTTTGGAGTGAGGGAACTCTTAGAGAATTTCTTGCTTCATCTGTCATTTTAAATTTATGCTGTCATCAAAATGAAATGTAGTCTTACATACTTTGACTTTTATCATGCAGAGATCTTCATATCCCTTACAGGGTCTATTCAAAAGAAATAGGTAAACCCTTGCTCGTTGGCTAAGAGTCACATTGACCTCTCATGATGATTTGCCTACTGAGAACAACAGGAAAGAATACAGAATAGTAGTGATTTGATGACAAACATTTCCATTAAATATCTTCTTTTCTCGAATTTTTAAACTCTAATTAGTTTCAATATATTCTACGTTATTTTATGTTAGAACTTTGTGTGTCAAGTTTAGCTTTATTCCACACTGGCGATTTCTATACTTTAGCAATAAATTTTTTTCATCATTTTTCCAAGTTCTTACAATAAAACATGTAGCTTTCAAAGTTCGCTAAAACGTTGCTATAGCGTCTTATATGATAATATGAAATCAGTTCTTACATCCGGTTTTCTCTATATAAAAATATATGTTTACATCTTGAATTTTAAAGGAACAATTCTTTGCTTAGCATGTTTAATGAGAGTCAGAATATTATGGAATTTTATGGAATAGACAGTCATTTTATTTAAACATTGGATTCAATTCATTTGTACAGCTGAATGCTATGACATTCCTGTCGGTTCCTAACACAATGAAGGTGACTGCTTTGGCATTCACGCAAAGTCTAATTATATATTCAGCAAACTGACTAAGGTTCCATCGATTTTGTGAAGGAGAGGTACGGAAGTTTTTTAAGAAATTATTTGTAATATGTTCAAACAAATCCAATTTGTGTTTACGTTTGAATTACGGACTCAACACATGGAATGGAAGTTATCTTATTCAAACTAAAACCAAGTATCTCTTAAATTTTAGAACATTATTCCTGTGATATTTCCGCAAAAGTTTTCAAATTCTCTTGCTGATGAATGTAGTCCAAGCTGTTTTACAGTCAGTGGAGAGATTCATTAGTTAAAAATCTTATTAAGGTTTGCATTACAGTATAAAGATTATATTAAAGAAATGTTATTATAGTTTTGCCATTTTGTTTAAAATTAATTTTAAATTTAATCATTGATTGTTTTGTGAGCAAGATAACGAAAACAAATAATTTTCTTACGAGGGGCCTATATGAAAAAAAAATTCTTTACTTGATTAGTTACGATATGTGTTACTTAAAAACTGGTTATACAGAAATTAAAATCAATATAAAATGATTACTTTTGGAATTTGGAAATAGTTTATAAATTTATCTCGTGCAAAAATCTTTTATTTTCACATATGGTATTTTAACCTATGATCAGTCCTTTCAAAAATAAAAGACAGCCCCTTCTGCTCCTGGTGTCAAATATCCCTGAACCCTTTGCTAACGGAACCAACGTAGGAAAAGCGATATCAACCCTCCGTCTGTCTAATTTTCAGAGCTTTTGAGGTTTTTAAAAATCTTGCGCTTGCGAAAAGTTCGAAAGCTTCCAGCAGCCGATTTAATCTGCATGGATTAAGTTGGGGACGGGGAGAATTACCATCCTTGCACCGACCCCTGATTTCTTTTTTGTTCTTTGTTTTTTGATGCAGAGAGGGCCTGTTTTTTCTCTGCCTACCTAATTCGGTTAGCCTTGTGCAACGGCTAAAAGTGGAAAGTGATATAGATTGGTGGAGCTATTTTTAGTGCTATTGCTAAGTTTTCGGTTGCAGTTTAATTGAATTATAGTTTTTTAAACGGAGGAAAGATTTTTGCAAAGAGAAAGATTAGCCGTGCTTAGGTATTGTCACGAGAATTATTTTGTATTTGCGGAAGTGATGCTGTTCTCTTTTCAAGTGTCTGCTTAATTTTTTATCGTTTTCCTTTAAGTGGAGGAGAAGTAAGATTTTTAGCATTTATTTATTTCTGGAACCACTTGATGATCCTTATAATTCTCTTATTTGCTTGTTGAACGTGTGAATTAATTTCAGAGATATCTTTTCAATTTTACAAAAAATAAGCCTTAGAAAGAATTATTTAAGAATCTTTTGCCCTGCATATGTGTGTGTGTGTTTGTTATTTAAAGCAGGAAATTAAAGAAAAATTCAAAGGAATGAGGGACGGTATGATATAAATACTTAAATAGAATAGAATATACATTTGTAATGTAATCCAATTTTTTTAAATATTTAGAAATTTTCTTTCTTGTGTAATTAATTTGGATGAATTTCTTTTTTGTATCATTTTCAGTGCTTCATGTGTTTACGATTTTTTAAAATCTTTAGAATTTTGCGGAAAAAAATTAGCTTCAAATTTTAGTACATCAATAATCTAAATTTTTAATTTTTTAACATTTTTTTAAATAATTATTTAGTTAATTTAAATTAACTTTATTTTCAGTGCTTCATAAGTTTACGATTTTTTTTAAATCTTTAGAATTTTGTTGAAAAAAAATAGCTCCAAATTTTAGTACATTAATAAATTAAATTTTTAATTTTTTTTAATTTTTTTAATAATTATTTAATAAATTTAAATTAACTTTAAATTAAAATTTTTATTATTTAGCAAAATTTGCTTTTTTTATTTCAGATACATTTCATTATTTTTGTGTATTATACTAGCAGGTATTTAATTCATTTATAAATATGCCGATTCTCTTCTACTTTGCTTTAGCATTCTGATTCTTTACAACAGTTCTGAAAAAAGCGCTACACGTTTTAAACTTAAATTCCAATTTTGCCATCACATATTTTCATTCGATTTTATTTTTTGGCGCTTTTATTTAATTTGATTTGATTCAAACTAAAAAAAATGGAATTTTCCAATCGATTTTTCATTTTGTACAATCATTGTCATCTTTCATTCCAATCGATTTTCCATTTGCATTTCATTATTGTGCAAAGTATATTTGAATATAGAGTTTTGAAATTTTGTTCATTTGTGTATCTACATGAAATCATTTTATAATATTATTAGAATTTAACTTTCAGTAAATTAATCATACTAAATTTTGATTCAATATTAGCTGTGCCATTTAATTATGAATTTGTGAAATAACGGATTTCGACATGCATGAATTTATAATAAGGAACTATGAACTAATAAGAAAAAATCAATGAAATTAAAATTCACAAACAAAAGTGTTTTTAAATTCCTTTTATTATGTATATTGATGCATACATAATAAAAACAATTTACTTTTATATTTAATGCTCTTAAATTAAAAAGCAGTTTCAAAACCTCATTTTGAACTTTGAATCTTAATGAGATAATAACACCGCTGCTAACAAATCGCTTTCCAGATCCAATCGGAAACATGAATCTAAAGCAGCAAAAAATCTCGGATTCTATTATTTTATCTACGGCAGAATAAAATACACAATATCCAAACGACGGGAACTGTGCAATTGAATTTGATTGAGGACATTTGAATTTATGCTATTCATATGTCAGAGAACCACTATTGGGTACTTGCATTCTAATAATAAATGTCCTATGAATTTTCGATTCCGTTTCTCTAAATCCTGTTATAGACACTGAAAAGCTATATTCATTGGTAATATTATTTACAACAGTTGGAATTTAACTATAGATAAAAAGAACGCAATGAAAATTACTTTTTTGAAATAAATTCATTTAAACATAGATGTTCTCTACTGCATCTAAATACGATGAACAAGCTAATGAAAAATATTCTCAATAAAATTTTGAATTATGCCCTCATGAATAATGAAGCATTTTCAATATAGGTCATAAAATAGAAGCAAAGAAAATAACCCGGATGTTTTTCACTTTTTAAAAATTCAGACGAAATCCAAGGATCAATACAATGATTTGACGATAATTATAAGTAGTTTCACGTTATCCCCGATAACGTGAAATTAACTAAACGTTAACTAATTAACTCACTTGAATGTTAACTAAAAAAAAGAAAAACTTTAAATTGAAGGCAAAAGATTAGAATTGCGTAAAAAATTTTACTTTCTCGTATGTATAGTATAAAGAATTATAGTAATCGTAAAGGAATTCGAATTTGAGATTTTGATGAATCATCACATTTTAGACTACAATGTGTTCCAAAAACGCATTGTATAAAATTATCCGTCTGTAATAAATTCAAAAATGTTTTGATTTAAACGGATGAAATTTAGTATACAGTTTTTGTACGAAATTTGTATATTTCGATCAAATTTTAAATAAAGTCCATTCTGAGGAAGTCTGTCTGCCCAACTGTTCGAATATATTTAACATAGTAAGTACATAACAAAGAGAGCGAGTAAGAAAATAAATTCAATATACAGAATTAATATCTATTCTAAAAAGTTATAAAATTTTGAACCATATCCGACAAAAGATTGACCATCTGTCGGTCTGTGCTTTCATATATATATTAATTAATTAATTGTGTGACCGGTGGTTGGTGGGTTCTAATTAAGATAAGCCTTCTTGTGTAACAATAATTTATTATTAAAACATATAAGGTTACGTTACACACAGACACAAAACAGAGAGTGGACAAAAAACACGTCAACACATAACGATAACAGAGGCTTAACTGACTGTCTCTCTAAGCACTCGCCAGAGGGCGGCGTGTGATGAGTGAATCATAGTGTAGGGGGAAAAAGAGAGTGCTACAATTGTTAATTCAAAGCCGCAATGACTTAAATATATCAAATATAGTTTGGAATTTTGTGACTACAAGTGTAATTTTAACACATTTTTTTCGATAAGTTGGTAAACATGCATCTAAAATAAAGATACAATTTTAAGATACTGTTAACCGCATGCCAGGAATTAGTCGCCCAAAACTTTGCTACTATCACTTTGTAGATACAGTAAAAATACGATATTTTCCCCAAAGTTTAGTATATCCTAACTATTCTACATCAATGCCGTATAAGATTTTCACTGGGATGACATATTTATCAAAAAATATGAGAGAAAATTTTGGTGAGACAGCTCTTCCTGGTTTAGGCTTTCAAAATCTAATACTATAATACGAGGAATGGTTGCCAAGTCGAAAATCGCCCCAGAATTAATAAATTCCGGTAAACTTGAGGGTCTGGGGTTTTTGGCCACGAGGAATCGATTGGCGTCGGTTTTGAAGCACTACGGTCGAGCAGTTTGGAGTTACAGATAGGATATTTTCAAACTTTATTAGTTCGCCATAATGGCTACTTAAATTTTCAAGCGGTAACGTGCTCCCATCTATAGCCAATATGGCGAACTAATAAAGTTTTATGTTTATGCTGTTATAGGTTTATAATATGTTTCTTATGTATGTATGTATTCTTCTTATGTTTCTTATGTATTCTTCTTATGTATTATGTATGTTTGGTTTTTCTAAATAAATTTGTCAAAAATATTGAACTTCAACACACTTCAATCTTTACCTTTACTTTACCTTTGTATAGAATAGTTCCCTTTCCAAACTCTAACTTTGTTTAGAATAGTTTACAATGGTGCACTTTAACCGGTTATCTTTTCACCAATGGTTTCACAAATCTTCTTATGGCATGTATTGTTTTGATAAATCACAATTGAAAATTTAAATCTTCGAGTTAGCTTCGATACCTGTTTTCTCCGAGCGGAGTTCGGTCACCCGCTGGTATAATTTAAACATGAAATTTGTAAGTCGGCATTTTATGTTTAACCTTTTAATGTTTGTTTTCCATTTTTTTCATTGCCCTTCATAACAACAACAACTAGATTGATTTTTTTTCATAAAAAACCATAGTAAATGTTCATGACTAATAAAAGTTATACCAATTTTCATTTTTCATTTTATTGTTAACTGGTTTCAACTGAAAAAAGCTATTGTTATATTAATAACTTTCCTGCCTTTGGCGACCAGCTGGTTCCCCGGGAATAATGCGTTCTAAAATTTCAAATATATTCTTATGTGCCTTGCTCTCTTTATAATTTCTCAGCCAAATATATTTAAACATCGTTATTCAGGTAACTCATATTATTATAAGTCTTACGATTATTTGTTTATTGCGCTATATATCTCTCTGATTCGCAATCAGCTGTCATGGAATTAGGGCCGCGGTGGTCTGGTGGTAAGGTCTCGGCTTCGGAACCGGAGGGTTGCAGGTTCGAGACTTGATTCCACCGAAGATCCGTCGTGTGAGGGGGTCTCTTGCACGTAAAATCTGTCAGGCCAAACGTCCTCCCGCTGGTGTGGTGTGGTGTGGAGAGGGGGTGCCACTTCAGGTGTCGTTCTCGTCATCTAACCGTGGTTCAAAATTACGAGATCCGTCCCAAAATAGCCCTCGTGTTGCTTTAAACGGGACTAATATAACTAAACTAAACTAAACTGTCATGGAATTATATGGAAAATATCACATTCTATAGTTGTTCCATAACATTACGCATCTTTTTAAGCACGTGCTGAACATCACACCTTTCTCGGTTTAATTTGCAATAAGAGTTCATTTAATTATTTAGTTTCCGTTTTTGTGAAAATGACGGCAATCACTGGTACATTCTTAACGTGCTCTTGACGGTTAAAATCTACTTTCAATAAGAAATAATAAGAAATTAATTGTTGGAAAACATGATTATATATTTTTTTAAAAACTTCATTAAAAATAGAAGCATAATTTATAGCTTTAAACATTGATATGAATGGAAAAAAAAAGTCATTTTTAAAATTAAAAAAAAAACTAACATAACTTTAACATTAAAAAAAAACACCTCAGTTTTATACTGTAATATTTTTGGAAGTAACCGAAGAAAAATTACAAATGTTAGCGTAATTTTAATTAAAGTTGAAAAAAATCCTTCTAGGTATACTTTTTCACCCCCCAAAGTAAATATATCTATACCAAGTGACGTATCTCTAGATCATATGGTCTGGTGTGTACAGCATTAAGATACACACACACACGTTCATTCATGCATACACGCAAACACATATTCATTTGATTATCAGCCTTAGTGTAATTCCGGATATTGATTGGCCTGAAATTGGCAAATTTTTTTTAAGTTGGTGGATGAAAAGATCTAAAAGAGCAGGTTTTAATAATAATATTCCTTTTTTTATAAATCAGTCAGTTTTAACGATTGATTGATTGATGTAACTTTAACTTTTGCTTGAAATATTAGTAAAAATATTTTGTTAATTATGACTCACAGAGCAAACTACGAAAATAATATAAAACTTGTAATTATTTACTTCACTTAGACGAAATTAACAGTACTAATCAATATGTATGCCTATTACTAAAGATTTACAATATTGCTTTTGGGTTCGAATTTGAATGCATATCCTGTATATAAACCATGTTTAATGTAAATAAAGGTTATTTATTGAATTAATGATATAGATATTGCAAACGATCACAGAAACCTTTGTCTTGCGTTTCTTTTAATAGAAAATATAACATTAAATGCTTGTTTAATTTCATCCAGTCACGTATTGAAAGTTACACTTTTTTCGATTACAGTTATAGTTGATTTATTTTTTAATTTGCACTTCTGTCAATATGATGGCAACACTTTAATGAAAGCTATTTTTTCCAATTGCTCGTTTATTATTTTTCGTTTGTTGTAAAATTTTATTGTTTTGCTTGAAATACATTGTTGAAAAATATGGTTAAAATATTTCTTTAAAAATTCGTTTAATATAGAAATTTAAGTTATATCTTAACATACTGGCATTATTGGGAAGCTATTTTTTTATCTTTATGTAAAAATCATGTTTATGCAATAATATTTTCTAAAGTTATAGCAGAAAAAAGCCAAAAATTCACCTCTGTTCTTCGAAAATGTTCCATACTTAATTTTTTTATTAACAGCATTGGATTTTCCAAGTAAGGAATCAAAACTGCCTTTAAAAACAGTTCTAGTTTCGGTATTTAAATATTGATGACTTCCAAATGATGTCTTCGGTATTTAAATATTGATAAAAATTAAAAATTAAAATTGATAACTTTTCAAAATTAAATATTGATTACTGCTCTAATTCAAAATTACTCGATGCCTTGCTTTGATTGTCTATTGTATTAACAGTTGGAATATTAAAAGTACCACTCATAATAAACAATGAATAAATCTGCAAAAGTTGTCTCTTCGAAAATTTATTGCATGCTCTTTAATAAAAGTGTCTCACTCTCACTTTCCTTCCAGCTAAAATTGTGTACTTTTACGACTTTTTTTTTGTGTCGCATTTTTATTCGTCATCTGATCTTGGTTCAAAATTACGAAGTCCATCCCAAAATATCCCTCGTGTTGCTTTAAACGGGACTTTAATATAACTAAACTAAACTAAACTAAACTGGCATTTTTATTGAATCTATTATCTTTGGCTGTCAAACTTGGATTGTAAACACCAGTACTAGATAATCTAATATGTATTTCGGAAACTTTTGAATTGAAACCAAAATTTGATATAAAATTATGGTCACAAGATCGCATACTAAATCTCATTTATTCAAATCAATGAGCATTATTCAATTATCGCATTTACATGACTATAAAATACAAACCAACAAACAGTCAACCGTTTGAATGATTCAGCTCAAAATTTGATAAGAAGCATCTAAATCGTAGATTTGCATTAAATTTTGAACTAAATTTTAAAAGTTGACTGTCTTTTAGTTTGTACTTTATCGCAATAATTTAATTAAGAGCAAGGACTTAAATAAATGATATTTGAAATATGGCGCTATGGCTATACCATTTTGTAGACCAAAATGTGACTTTAATCAGTCGGAATAAATGAGTCCTAAGTACACATTATTTGTTCTTTGCATGTTTAATTATGTTCCGTTTATTGGTATTGCCAAAGATAGCACATTAATTGGCTCTTCCGTAACTATCTTTCACCAACGACCAACCGTTAATAATATACAAGCACGCTTATCAGTGAATGTATAAGAAAGTTTCAGATACATTATTTCCGTTAGTAATAAGTGATCAAATAATTAAAGGGACTCTTAAACTGGCGCACCATCTACAAACTTACATTCCACACTGCAACGTCTCGATCTGGTCCGATCAAATAAAGGGTATCGTTTTAATCAAATTACTTTATTTACAGCTTTAATTTAGAGAAAAAATACTATTTATCATCTAGGTTGAATGAAAAGTTCATGTGGAATACCACAAGAATAGTTCCTCGAAATATTTCGGAGAAACTCACGAGAATAGGTAACCGGCCGTCAAAGTCTCACGTTGGTACCGGGGTTAGCTTCAGGAATCCACCGAATTCCTCGGGTGGAATATTCTTTCAAACGCTCAGCTTTCACCGATGTCTTCTCTCGACTTCTTCACTAAAAAAAATCTCATCTCTTCTCTCTCCAAAACCCTCGCCTTTTCTTTTGTTCTTCAACTCCACCTCTCATCCACATTGGAGCATTTGAGCTGAAGATTCTCCAACCACCATTTAGCAAAAACTTGATTGGTCTACAGTTGACTGCAGGAATGTTGTGGTCCACAATGGAAAGAATCCAGGCTATATATCTGTGTCGCAGACACGATTAGTGCATGGGTGGTCCTTTATCTGGACTCACTCTAAAGGGCCAGATGTCCGTTCTTAGAAGGAGGGCTCTTCACCTGTCCATCTGTACGCAATTACACTGCCATAAAACTTCGCCATTTGGAGACCAGTCTGGAAACGGCAATTATGGAGCGTGTGAAAATGAAACCACAATGGTCAGGCCGGGGTGAAGCTGAATCATTACAACACCAATAGGCAGCACTGAAAGGCAAAAGAGATAAAATAATCCGAGAAAATAAAACTGTGCACTTTTAAAAAACTAATTATGGAGCGATTCTCTCTGCCAGGAAACATCATGCGTGATCTTTGATGAAAACAACACTTCAATTATTATTAGCTCAGCTAATAACTTATATATTGTGTAACTGTTACGAAGAAATTCTCGAATTTTGTGAAAATTTTATACAATCTTGATTGCGTTCATTTATTTGTAATTAGCTGATATACGGCGCGTTGCTGCCTCAGAAGAAATAATTTTGCAAATATCGTTTGGAATTAAAAATAGTTGTCTAATTTATTTAGAATCATTAAAGGAATTATAGTTATTTTTTTTATCAGCAATGAATTTTTTCCGTCTTCAGCAAAATAAGTAAATAAATAAATAAATTTCTTGCCGTTTGCAGTTTTGTCCATTTTAAAATACACCCTCGAAAGTGTAAGCAGTAATTTGACTAAGTTTCATCGCAATCAGTACGAAAGCTCATAAGATACAAACCACATTCTGTTCTGTGGCACAAACAAAGCAAAAACAATGGCACAAACTGTGGTTCATTTTTGTACGTCAGATTTGTGCATTTTTTTACAATTGTAAAGCTAGGTATTCTGTCAGAATGGTAATGAAATTAACTATTTGCTTTATATCTCATGATTCGTTTAATATTCGTTCTGTATACTGAATTCTCAAGTTAATGTTCGAAAATGTCATTAAAATAATTTTTTAAAATTGATTAAACATAGAAAATATATTTATACTATAAAATTGTTAATATAGTTGAAAAGATAATTTAAAAAATATTAAGGCAGTGCAAAATTATTTGCATTATAATATTTTCCGAATTTACTGAGAAAAACGCTAAGATTTAATTAAATTTTTAATTAAAATTTAAAACATCTAGGATTTGTCTTCCCAAAACTTTCTCGCAAAATCTGTTATAAAGTTGTTACCACTGAGAATGACTTGCATGGCATTTGCGTATAATAGCTACAAAATATTAACCTTTAATTTGGATTTAGCATTTGAATCTATTGTGTCTTCTCGGTGAGTTATTTGGAGATTAATCCTCGGTAAATAAATGCGGTTGAGATCCATTTTTTTTTAAATTTTACATAATTTTACTATGCCTACAACCATCCCTGTAGGTGTAAGCAATAAGTTGACCAAGTTTCATCGCATTTGGATTACCGGTACGGTAACGCATAAGGTACGAATAAACAAAAATTCGTTTTTATATATTAGATTACAATAATAGACATATTTTCTTAGAATGCATAGTTCTTAGCAAAATATTTGAATATAGTCAGTGATTGCTTTAAATGAACATTATTAAAATTCTGATCTTTACAGTTAAATATAATAAACAAAAATTCGTTTTTATATATTAGATAACAATAATAGGCATATTTTGATTAGTGTGCATAGTTATTAGCAAAATATTTTAATATAGTTTGTAATTGCTTTAAATGAACATTATTAAAATGCTGATCTTTACAGTTAAATATAAATTTTGAAATGTTTTTCCATAACTATTTTCATTTAAAAACGGTAATTTTAAAGGGTAAAAGAATTGCTTCTTTAAAAGAAGTATTATTGCTTATATTATTATTACCTGATAGATTCTGATCATGATTAAAAAACAAGCATGATATATATCTATTATTAAATTCCAAATAAATAGAAGCAATGAAATTTGATAGATTATTTTGAAGTCTCAGAACTATACTGATCATGTTTCCATAAAACCCCAAAGAACATATTAAATTGTTAATCAGCTTATGAACTGCTGGGAAAAGGAACATCATCATTTAAAAGATTATATGTAATACCCGACTAATTACGTAGAAATTATTATTATAAAAGTTTTTTTAATATATTCTACGAATTCATGAACGATGAAATAAAATAATTTCATGAAATGAATCGGGGTTGTTTTTTTGAGTGAATCAAAATATTTACGAATAAATTTAAACGATATTCAACATTGAAAAAATCGAAAAGTGGTAAGGTTTTAGAATTAATTCTTTTTTTTTTCTCGTCTACCATGATGACAAAAATCGTTGCATTTAATTTTAACCAAAATACGTTTTCAAGTTGAAAATGCATAAATGAAAATTTTGCTTTGAATGTAGACAGAACGATTTAAATGCTCAAAGAAAAAATTTGCAAGTTAAAATTTAAATGTTAAAATTTGTTAATGTTAAAATTTGCAAATAAAAGCAAATAAAAGTTTTGATACAACATTTTAATTAAAAAGTAATTAAATAATAAAGTTAGTATGGATGTCGTTAAACACTAAAACTCTGATATAAAATATGTTAAAAATTATTTTTGATTTTTAAAAAATTGGAGAAAAATCATCTAAAATTGGTATTAGCGAAAAATTAATTTTTTTAGCATTAAATTTGAGAAAAAATGGTTTTCACACTGTAGAAATTCATTGAAAAAGGCTTAGAATATCCATTAATTTTATTAAATTAAAAATCTAGTAAAAAATTTGAAAGTCCTCTTTTAATGAGCTTTTTTTTGCGAAAAATTAACTACTTGCCAAATTCGGTATATTGATAATATTTCCTGATTTTTTCATCACATATTGCAAAATTTACAGAAAAATTTCTGAGTAATATATTATAAATTAGCAAATTAATTAAAAATTAACAAAGCTATGAAAAAGAATTTTTGAAATATTCCTTACATTCTAATAAACCCTATCAATTTAAATAGAAAAATAACAACAACAATATTTAACTGAATAAAGTCCATGAGAATATTCCATTCAAAAAGAACCAATATGAATAATAAACTTTTTTTATACCTTTTTTCTGCATTTATTTACAATATTTGCTGGATTCTTTTTCGTATCCAGTGTTTAACCTACTTTATTCGCTGAATCTTTCGTTGTCTGAATAATACCCGAGCGTAGCCCCAGATGGCGTTAGTGTGTCGTATTTTCTCCCGCGCTTTTTACCATATTCAATAACTCGCCGATTCCCCAGCGGACGCAGATAGTGTGTATAAAATAAAAGCGGGAAATTCTATATAATATCCGCACTTCGAAATAAAACGGCAAGAAAGAAAAAAAAAAAAAAGACTTTGAGGGGTTGAATTTCAAAGGGTACCCAATCGACAATCTGTCAGGTTCTCCAATTAGATCCCATCGACGCTTTATCCTCTAGGGTAATAGTACGAAAACGTTTTTTTAGGGTAATATATTCAAGCCCGCGTTTGGCCTAAATATATATTCTTTCGTTCTAATATTCTTATTCAAAAAGGATCTGTTGGCGGTTTTATCTATTATCAATGCAGATATGGAAGCTGTTTGCTTTACTGGGCAGGCATCGGCTCTACTGGGGACATATTTTGAAGAAAGTTTCGTCAATTTGAATTTTTTTTATTTATTTATCAATTCAGTTTTGGATTTTATTTATTTATTTGTTTCGTCTTGACGCTAGATGGCACTGGGATAGGAACCTCTAGGGCTTAGAGAATAAAATTTCGCGCATATGAAAGGTGGAAAAAGTAGATGCACCTCTGGGAAATTTTTCGGTTCGCTGCAGAAGAGGAGACATTTTTCGTTTGGCTGTGTTGACGCAATGCAGATGGAAAGAAGCCTGAAATTTTTGTAGGAAAAGAATTTTTCTTGCAAATTTGAGTAAGAATTATAAAATAAAACTCAATAACAAAAATGGGAAACATTGATGATATTTTGCGTCAATGGAATTATGAATTATAATTTAAGATTACAGAAAAGAATTTTTTATGTGTTAATGATTTAAAATCATATTTTAATAATCAAAAAATCAAATCAACATTTTGGCTTCTGGTAGTCTTTTTTTTTGTTTTTTTTATATGTCTTTATCAATTTTCGATTAACTGACAATATTTTTTCTAAATATCACTAATTGACATTTTTTTCCTTAGCCATACACAGATATAATTTAAATTCCGTGATATACGTCAAATATTTTGCAAAAGTTTCGCTCCTGGTAGTTTATTTTCTTTTGATATCTCATTATGAGCTTTCCATTAATTGCCAATATATAAAATTTTCAAAGTACCACTAATTGGCCCATATTTAGCCATTTATGGTGAGAATTTATATTTCCATACATCAAATGCAAGTATTTTGGCTTCTAGTAGTCAATTTCTGTTCCTAGAACATATGTTCTTATGCATATTTATTATATTTTACAATTATTAATAATATATTTTTTTATTTAACTCTGATTCTTCTTCAGTCATATTTGAAGAAAATTTATATTTACGTGACACGCATCAAGTGTGCTTCGACAATGTCGTTTTAAAACCAATTGCATCTCGTGCAAGAGGACAAAAGGCTAGAAGTGTAAAGTAATTGCATTTAAATGTTAGATGATAAATACATTTGCATAATTTGTATGATAAAATTAACTTTGTAATGAAGTTTATTGTTTTTCCATGTGCCCAGAGATACTGATTTAAGTGAAGCAAAAGTATCTTTAATCATTTCTGCTGCTATATTAACAGATTTTTTAAATAAGTAAAAATACAAATCAAACTTCAACAATAACTTTTTATTTTTAAAACTTTTGCTACCAAGATATGGATCTATGACCTTTGTTAAATTATTTTTGGTCATGATATACAGTTTAAGAATTTTGATGTAAACATTTTTCGTCATACTTTTCCCAAATTAATTTCAATAAAACATTTAAAAAATATCTAATGGCAGTTAATCCAAGTTTTTCATCCGTTTAGTCTGTTATTGAAAAGTACTTATTGGAAAGAGAAATTTAAGTCATCGTTGGAATGAAAACAACTTTATCCCAAGTCATTGTTTTATAAAGAAGCTAGAATAATTAATACATGCAAATTGTAACTTCCAGTTATTCTTAATTTGAAAATTCGTATCGCTACCGTATTTGAAGCTTATAAATATCTGTTTAGTGTTACATATTTTTGAAGATCATCATAGACTTTTTACATTTTAAAAATTTCTATATTTTTGAGATAAATTTCTTATTGTCCTTTAATTTTTCTTAGTTCCTATTTTTATGACATTTTCACAGTATTTATATCTTTTTTGCATGATTAAAATGATCTTAAGAGTAGACAGAACCAGCTTATTTACAAATCAATCCAAATTTTTTTTTGAAAACAAGGGTTTTTTTTATTGATTGTAGGCATTTTCTTACAATGCTCACATGTTCAATTGCCTATATTTTATTTTTAATCAAGTTGTAAATTAATTTTTTCATTTAATTAACTAATATATAATCTTGCAGCTTTGAAGTAATATTTCGAATTTTATTCTAAAGTCTTGGAACAAAAAAAAAATCGGACTTATAAACAGGTTTTGAATTTAAAATTTGGGTTTAATCGACATTTTAAAATCGAGATGCCATTATTGTACTGTCACTTACCACTTGATCAATTATATTAAATATTTGGATCGTACATTTGCCAGTTTTTATGTAATGATATAAATTGGATTAATGGAACCATTTTCAGTGAAAAAGATCTTAGACAGCAAGTATTTTCATCTAGATCTCATCAATTAAATATTTTATCGAAAACATTCTTCGAATATTTAGTTGCATATTTAAAAAAAAAAAAAAAACTTACGATATTTTAAGTAAGTAGTGAAATAATTTACTACATCTTCCGAAAAAAAAACTTATTTAGAGATAATTTACATAGATATTATATTAAAATGTTTTTACAAAATATAATTACTTTTTTGTAAAATTATACAGATTGTTCAGATTGGATTATAGTTTTCTGAAATAGATTAGTTCGACAATCTAATAGCTTGCTAATTGAAAAATAGATCTAGATGGGATTCCTCAGAAATTTCCACTAAAAGGGAAAAAAACACTGCAAAGGCATGCATGTATACAGTAAATATTAATATTGATTTCAAATATTAATATTATTGGTTAGCATTAAAAATTGGTTTAACAGAAAAAAACTATGGCTTTTGTGGTTTTGTTCCATATATAAAAAATGGCAGAAATAAAATAATACAATACATAAAATACCATCTTTAAATTCATTCACTGTGCTTTTATGTGAATAAAAAAAATTACATTAGCTGTTATTACAGCCAAAATGCGATCCAATTTGGAAAAGTTCTATAATTGAATCTATCGAGCAATTTTTGCATGCTATTTTTCAAAAAAAAAAAAAAAAAATGTTTTAATGTGTATTCCAAAGAATGTTAATTGCTTTAATTTGACGATTAATCAACTATGAAATTATTTTACCAGTACTTTTTTATTAAAATCCTCAAAAAAAAAAAAGATTTGCATTTAACAAATTTAGATAGCCTGGTAGATATATACTTAGTTCGGACTAATCTGATGACATTCTTTGTTTCTGCTTTTAACGATTATGAGATCGTTGAAACAAATTAAATCAAACTTTTTCATAGTATTTTACAAAAAAAAAGCATTAATTTAATTTTTGATTAATATATTAGGATGAGTTTAAAACCTCATATGTGTTCTTATATTAATCTCTGCTTTATCGTGTTGACAATTAATTCTCCAGTAATCAACAACCCACTCCAGACAAATTATTTATGCATCTTATTAAGTTTTTGCTTTTATGCAATAGCTTCATGTGAATCTCCAATTAAACTTTTGCGTGCTATTCATCTCACTTTAACGCCGACTTCCATTTTGCGTCCTTCGAATCCGGCTGATTGAGTGGTAAAAACTGCATAATTTTTTGCAATTTGACGGACATGTTTCAGAAACGTGCTTTCAAACGTGTAATCAATCTCCCTTTTAAAATTCAGTGAAGATTTTTGTTGACTTTATTCCTGGCAGCAACGGCGTCCCATTTATATTTGTTTTTTGAATAAGATGTTTTGATACCTTATGCAGGAAAAGGGAAATTCAGGCAATGGTATGTAATTTGTGAGGTGTTTATGTTAAATATTTTAGTTACGGGTATCAGCATTGATGAATTATTACTTTAAATAACGTTCTTACATATTTTTTATTCGAGTTATGAAGCAATGTAGCACTAAAAATTTTATGCTTCAAACATCTTCTTCGGTTTATGTCTTTATTTATTTTGCGCTTTTTCGTGCTTGAAATTAATTTGTATGCCAGTATACTCAAAACTCAATTTATCATTTTTAACATGACGAGATGATTGGTTATGAGTTATTTTTCTGAATATTTCGATGTTTAGAAAAGACCTCTAGGGAATTTTAACAACTGTCATAGTATCTCAATTGAATAAACATACAACGAGAAGTTTATTAATATTTAAATGCATTTCAAGACATTAAAAATCTTGTTATATAATATATAAACAAGGAGTGGCCCTCCTAAAACTTTCTCTCATACCATACAATAAAATTTGTTATGTCAGAGAACGCCTTGTGGGACATTGATGAACAATAACTACGAAATATAAACTTTTGGCGTGTGTTTAGCTTTTTTACTGAATCGATCGCGTCATCCTTGCAGAATGATTCAACAATTAAGCCTTGAAGTTAACAGTAGCCGGCTCCTGGCATAAAGATAATGCGTCTTCCCCGTATCTGGGTATCTTGGGTTCGAATCCTGGTACAGGCATGGTTGTTCTTAATCTGTTCCCTCTGTGTGAATATATCCCTCTTTAAAAAGAGGTTGTGCTAGTGAATGTGATACGTGAGTAGCTGAATTGTACTCTTGTCCCTAAATAGCCTCTCTGAAAAACAAGAGGCGTAAAAATCTTGGCTTAAAATCGCAATCTTAGTCAAGCGGGCTTGTCTATGACAAGTGACAACAGCAACAAACCAGTTAATAATACCCGTAAATCGAATTTTGTTCCAAATAGGTTTTTCCCACCAGTTGAAACGACACTTCAACACGAAACTACTCTCATAAAATCCTTTAATCTACTTTACTTATAAAATCCAACCTTAATTTGATATATTTAAACAAGTGCGTTTTTGAATGATCGTTTTAACGCTTTTCTGAAAGTACAGACAGATAGACAATCAACCCATTGTTGGTTCTGTCTCAAACTGTGACATAACATAAGGTCATACTATGTTTATACACTCAGTTATATAACAAATTTTTGACTTTCTCGTGTGCCATGAGAGAACCATTATGACAGTCTCAAACTATCAATCTCATCATTATCCTTATTCATCCATCATTATTTAATATTATATCTTCACAAATTGTGACAGGCGGCTACAGCTGTCTCCGTTTTATAGTTATTGTGTTAAATTATATTCTAACAACCGAACAGATGGACTTCTACTGAACAGATTGTACAGAAAATCTGAAAGAATTCTCCAAATTTGGTGTAAAGACCGTATACCAAATTTCAAACGTTTGACTCAAAATGTTTTTGAGTTATCTTTGTTGCAGGCAAAGAGACAAATAGGCGAGCATTTTCCAAATATGTCTCGTTCGAAAAGGGAGGGATCGGTGAAAAACGTGAATATTGGTCAAAATCTCAAGTTCGAATATTTTGGTGATTGTTATATTTACTTTATATTACATACAATAGGGTCCATAAATCAACACAACGATCAATCAAAGAATAAATTTATTATGGTAAGAATTATAGAATTCTTTCATTAAAGAGAATGAAAAATTTCTTAAATCCTGAATTGTGTTGCTAATAATATTTAATACTAGTCATTGCACTTGCAAAGTATGAATGAAAAATATTTAATGTGTTAAACATAGTAATAAGAAACACTTACAAATTAGAAATGACTAAATACGTTTTGTTAAAATTAGCTTTCAAAACGGGCTTTTATTAGAGTCTTAAATTGTTGAGTTTTTTTTTATATCGATTGTTTTCTGTTTTTTAATCTTGGCATCGATTGTTTTTCAAACTGATCATCGATTGGTAACATTGATAGGTAATAAAAATACGTTGCATCTCACAAGTTGTCATCGTTTTTATTGTTATGCCTCAAGCATAATTAATTATTTTTTATTAAAATAATTTATTAGGAAATTTAAGCTATAAAAATATAAAGACAAAGTACTGTAATAAAGTGCAAAACAAATATTTAAAATTCTATATTTTCAAGAAGTAAATGAAAAAACTTTATTAATAGTTAGTATAAGAAAACCTTTTCCTTCATGAAGGCAAAATTTATTTTTAAAATTTAATAGAAAGTAGTTTGTTGAACCCATTTATGCCTAAGGTTAAAAAGTTGTAATTTTTGCATAAAATTTCTATATGTTAGGTAAAAATATATTATAAAAATCACTTTTATGTGAGGGTTGTTCCAAAAATGGAATAGTAGGCATAAAGGGGTTAAGCATATCACAAAATTCGTTCCTTTTTTTTTAGTTTATTAATAGTTCTCTTTTTTTAGTTTATTAAAAGCTATAGATGATGTTTTTTGCTGTGGTTCAGCAATAAGAGCGAATTGCATTAAAATTTAGAAGTTGCAGTGTTTTCTTTTTTTTTTTTTTTGTAACCAAGTGAAAGCTCAACATGATCGGCAAATTATTTGCATTTGGAATGTGTAGAATTGTTACATGCTACCCAGCAACTTAGTTGGATAAATATTACTAATAGAGTCAATAAAGAAATTATTTTTATCAGAAAATTTCAAATATATTAAAAAAAATAAGAATAACAAAATTTCTTAAAAAGCATAAATTTCTTAGAAAGCATAAGCATTTCTTAGAAAGAACTTTAATGGTATTAACCTGGGCTGCATTTATAATAAAGCCTTTATGGAATGTAAGAAATTACTATTTCGTAAAGAATAAAAAGTCCAGAGATTCCGGAAAAACAACAAATCGAGTGGACAGAAATAAATTTGGAAGAATAGAATATCAGAATTCAGATTTCATTGATTACAAGTTACAATCAGAATTAAAGTCGCAAATTTGTGACCTTTTATTAAGATTTGAAGTTGTTTTGCATTAAAGATGAAAGACTACCGATACGCATTAGTAATTTGGCATTATATATATATTATTCTTCAGAATTTCCTGTCTGTTTACGTGCAATTTAATAAACTCAACAATTCTAACTCTGCCACCAAAATGTACAAATAAATTGACATTTCTAAACCGCAAACATTTTTCCAGTACTCAACCAAACAAACAAACCCAAATCATTTTTTTTCTAACCAAATCCTTACCCTTTCTTATCTCCAAGAATTTAATTTTCCGTACCAAAATGCAGCCTACAAAATGTCTACCCCTCTCCCGCCACACAATCCAACCGGAGAGACGGTATATAGATATAGAAACAGCCCCAGGAAATCGCTTCCGACGAAGAATGGAGCCCCTGATTGCTGCACCCTGATGTCCCTGCTACCTTCCCACAGATTGAAAAGGGGTCTACGCAGCAACACAAGCAAACGATTGATAACGCATGCCACTGTTGCATAATTCAATTTGCGCAGCCCCTAACAGATGGACATGCCCTCACACACACAGACAGACGTACGGACAGATCATGAAGGTGGATTGTAATTATAATTCTACCTTTCCCATGAATACAAATGGTCCGGGACGTGTCTGAAATTTCCTGGGGCGCAGGTAAGCAATGTTCTCTTTTCTCTGCGCCCCTCAATCCCCCCCTCTAGAAGCAGGGCGGGAAAGGGGTGTTTGATTTATGGCTTACGGAGCTTAATATCTTTGCTCTTCTGGTAGGTTTCCGCGGATCCCGCTTTCGGAAAGGAGGCAAAGTGATAATTTTAAAGTGGATTCCGCTTCGGTTTGGGTCGACGCCGGGGCGGCGTCGGTATAGTCGCCCCTCCATTTTCCAGTTTGCTGTAAAGAGGAGTTAGGATAAATTGAGATTTGCTCCTCGAAAATGATTCAGTGTTTTGAATGTAAACAAAATATCCAGTTGGATTACTATGTTAAAGAGGTATTCGCTTTGGAGCACCGTATATCCTTTATTTAGATGCGCGAAAGAATCACGAATGAATTAACTTAGCATTGAATATATTTCATGTATGTGTCAAATGGTTAAATACGCAACCCGAAAATCCTCCCATGGTTTCTATGCTGACATAATATCAACTATGCAAACGTTATACATAATGAAATATATGAATGTAGTACTGTCATTACTACAAAAACTCGACGAGTGGAATTTGTTCAATAATATTTTTTTTATGAATAAGGGAATCTATATTTGATTGTTTTTCAAAACAGTTATTCTTATTTTGATTTCATGAATGTATTATTTAATGGGTAATTATGAAGTAATTAACTCTAGTACTTAGCTTCACACTGTTTTTATTGCCTTCAATTGCTAACTAGTTAATAAAGTCTGTTTAATAAATATAGTTGTTTTATAAAGTCCATCAACAATATAGTATGGATTTAATTAATAAATCTACATTTAGTATCGAATTACAAGCGAAACCTAATTGCAGATAAATAAGGGCCATAGAAGTTATAATGCTTGATTCTTGCTATTTTTCAATATTCAAGAATTTACTTTGTTTAAGTCCTTATTTTAACTTATTTTGTGCTTTTCTCATGAAAATTTCTAAATTATTAATTGTTTAAATTTTTATCAAAATTCTTGTCAGACTTGGATTTTTCTTTGCCTTTTTTACATTAAAAAAGTTCTTTTTAAAGTAAATTAAAGTAAATAATTTTAAAGTTAGATTCGTAAAAATAATAAATGATTCTGCCCTTCCAATATTTTTTTTTTGTTTAGTAGAAATGAAACACAATAAACATCGATTTATTGTGTAAAGTAGGAATATGACTGAATGACCTTCATTTGCTAAATTACGTTCCAAAGAAAGCGGCGTTCTATGAAATTTTTATTTTGAAAATGAAGATCAAGAACAAGGACAAAAAAATTTTAACTTAAAGAAAACAGATAACTCCAATAGAAAATTTCTTATTTTTAAAAAAATTGTCAAAATGAACTCATATTTTGTTAATAATGTAAATTATTAATTATGGAAATAAGTGAACTTAGTAATTACGAAATAAGAGTGGTTCTATAACATTCATGTTCCTTAAAAACAGTCACATAAGTAAAAACGGCTATAAAAAATAATAACTAATTATACATAGCTCAAAATACTTATAATTTTATTCACCATAAATTCCTTGCAAAAGCCATCAGCAATTTGATATTCCGAATGAGGTTTCTACTTTCTCATACATGTAGTATATGCCTGTTTTCTCATACAGTATATAATCGTGAAAAATTCCAAAATGGAGACAAATCCTTTCGTTTAAGATCTTCTTGAATTCGAAAAACAAAATTTTTAGAAAATGTCCGTCCATCTGCCTGTTTAACTGCAAAAAGAATCAATCAAAAACGCGTTGATCTAGACAGATAGATAAATTTGGAATACGGTATTTTCACCCAGTAAGAAAGCTTTCTATGAAATTTTGAATAAAATCTGTTCAGGGAATATAAGTTAACAAGATAATTACAAAATGTAGACAGGTGGAGGGATAAGATTTGATGCACAGATCTAACATCTATCGTGTAGACATCTGTTACTGTATGTCCCCGTAATTTCAGAAAAATGTAAACGCGATAATTAATCAAAAACGCAACAACTTAAACAAATTTGATTATTAATTTTAAGCAAATTTGGATTAACTTAACAAATTTGGCACGGGGTTTTGGGTTTACACGACGATTTTTTTGTCAAATTTTTGTTTCAATCGATTGGAAAAAAACAACAACCGTGAGTAAAGAATAAATTCGATTTTTTGATAACCACATACCGAGGATTAATCGACAAAATTAGACTAGCTCGGCAAGGAACATGCGATAGATTCAGTAAAAATGCTAAATTTGTATCAAAAGTTAGAATTTTGTAAATATTGTATGCCAGTCTTCGGCAAGACGTTCTCTGACATGGCAAGTTTATTAGAGAGTATGTGAGGAATTCTTAATCCATTCCCACTGGATTATTTTATTTCATTGATTTAGATCAACTGGTTAAAATAATACGCAAAAAATGTAACAGACATCAACACCAACAACATCTCATGCTTTACCCTAATAAAATTAAGTTAGTTACGAAAACTTAACTAGATAAATTAAAACTTAAGTAGATGCATTTTAATTACTTATATTGATACATATAGTATATTCACATTTGAAATTCTTCTTGCTTTATTTATTTAATGGTAAATTCATTCTTCACAGCTAGATATTTATATCTGAAAAATTAAAAAAAAATATTTTAAAGCCATTTGATGAAATTTTGTAACAAAGCCCAATGAGATGGAAAAATCTGATTTCACTACCCATTAAAGAAAAGGATATGCAACCATATTTTTAATCAATATTTAGATATAATAAAGATATTATTTTTGATAAAAATATCATTTACAATAACTTATCAGTAAATTTTTATCAGTTTCCTTTTACACGAAGAAACCTAATTAAGATCAATTTAATGTTTGAAGGTCATTTGTCATTGGTAAATCAAGCTGATTTTTTTTAAAAAAGTCGAACAGATTAAGAAAGGTTTTCGACAAGGTTATTAAGATTTAAAATATATCTTACTTTTGCAAGAGTAAAGGATAGAAATCTTGTTTTATAAATAATGATTTAAAAAAATTTCTCTACTCAGTGATATTCAAATAAATTAAATTTTAATTCTCATTTTTGTTTTAGATAGCGAAGCACTTTCTGTACTTACATGAAAAATTTCATTATTCTAATATTTTTTTGTATACAAAATACTTATAGAAATTGTATAGTAAAACTTCAAATTATTGGACAAAATGATTTTGATGTGATTCCCCCTTTCAGATCTTTTTGAAACTAAAAAATAATTTGTGAATTATATATGCTTGTTTTTCATATGCATTTGAGCATTATTATTCCAATTCAATATAAATTAAATAGAAGAAATTTGGAATTTGGTACTAATACTAAAAACAGTACCAATGGCTCAAAATATCGCTAAAATAAGTTGGTACATGATTAAAAATTTCTGAAAAGTAAAAATACTTGAAAAGTTTCGAGGAGACAATTCCTGCCAGTTATCTTTGCTTTTCCTAGCGACAGTGCTTTTTCCTGTACCTGAGCAACATTTTTTACTTCTTGTACCAACAGAAAATCTGTTGATGACAATTCGACTCTTTTGTTGAACTTAAAAATTAACTGGAGTGGTCTCCCCAAAACCGCATACTCTCCAATAATAATAGACATACGGACTTCTGAATAGATTTTACAAAAAATTGTATAAAATCTGATAATTTTGTATAAAGATCGTATACCAAATTTCAACAACCTATCTCTAAGGATTTTTGAGTTATCTTTGTCACAGGCAGGCGGACATTTTCCAAAATGTTTCGAACTCAGAGAAGTCTAAAACGTAGAGATTCAACAAAATCTCGAGTTCGAATATTTTGTCGATTACAATACTTTCTCTATACTACGTATGCAAGTAAGTAAAAAGCAATATTTTCAAAAATATTTCATTCATTATTTGAGATGTCAAATAAAGCTTGCTTAACACCTTCAAATCTTTCCATGTTATACGATTACGCATTGATCAAACCATTTCCTTTGTAAGTATATTGTATTTGAAGAAGAGTGTTCTAGATATACAATGTGGGGTTTACTTTTTTTATATTTTATTTGAATGACCTGATATTAATAATTGTTACTTTTACATTTTTTTTGCTCTATATGTGCAAATATTAGGGACTTGGCAAGAGTAAATTCGCATACATTTTTTTTCTCCTTTTTTGCATCTTTACAGACCACTGAAATATAAAACTTCATATATACACCAGGATTATTCAGTATATCTTGGTCTACTAAATTTTCAGTTTTATCTCTTTACAGTTCTCTTGGAACTGTAAAGAAATATTTTATTCAAAACCCATTATATGCTCCCTTATAACTTTCAACTCGAATTTTCTAACTCATTTTTACTATGCAGCACAAAACTTAATAACTCGGAGAAAACTTCTTGCTTTTTACTTGATTTCCTTAATTTATGCAAAATTAAATTCCTTTCAGCAACTATAAACTGCAACAAAGCAGCCACATTAAAAAAAAAGTCCATAATCTGCACAAATTCATTATTTTTGATTTAAAGACAAAAACTTATATAGTTTTGTTCATTATCAATATTCCTTGAATTAAATTATAATCTTGCAAGGTTAGGTATCTCACTCCTAAAATATTTGCAAAAATTTCAAATAAAATAAAGATTTGCAGGCAATGTATTGCTATATCCATGTTACTGAAATCCCTTCTTCTGCATAGTACCTTTTTGAACCATGAAATTTCTTAAAATATTTATATTAACAATACATTGATTTATGTATACCTATCATGTAACATTTGAATAACTTTACGTGTTTATGAAGGCGATACCCAATTAAAATCTTTCATAGATTACTTCTTGTCTCTTAATTGCAAAATCTCGAGGGTACACACAATAGAAACAACTCTTAAGCATCATTATTCCGCTTCATTTCACTATCTTCAAGTATGTTTGTCCCAATAGGACAACAACCCATAACCAAACGATAACAACAACAACAACTTTAATATATTCAAAGTCCTTTACTCTTCAATCATAACATTCAGAAACTACGGAAATTGAACAACTATTATTTATTGAAATTTCTAAAGGAAGCCACCAATTCTAGATCGGCAATTCCCGTGAAGCCGTTCCAACAGCAGCAACTCAAAACTCTATTTCGTAGCAAACTGAGTGTCAAAACCCGTGATAATTAATTCTGCTTTCTACCATCAAAGATCTTCTGAAGTTTTGAGCATTCGCTTTTAACCTGCCTACGCAGTTCTTCGGCTAAAAATGGAATTAAAGAGTCCTTTAACCGAGCGAGAGAGAGAGAGAATAATTTGCCTACTTTACATTATTCATTTCGATGATGTGGCAACAGAAGCAGAACTTCGACTTTAAATTGTGGAAAGAGATGCAAATCGGTGATGACACAGACAACCAATTTAGCTCTTGATGAAGTCTCTAACAGGGATCGAGGAATATAATTGGGGAGCGTTTGTGATATTGGGATAGTAAGTGGTGCAAGTCATGACTTTTCCATTCACAATTCGATAATAATGAATAAATCGATACACGAGACGACCTAAAAATATGCACACGTATTTTAAATAACTATTATAGGAAAAATTAATTATATATTTCAAAATTTCATAAATTTATCAGCAGAAATAATGAAATTTTTTAATTATTTACATTGAAGAAATATCGACAACTATTGACTTCTAACAATTCAGCCGATAGAATGGCAAACATTTATAAAGATATCAGCTGGTATCTTGATATGTTATCCTTTAATATTTGTTCTTGATTGTAAGTAGTCTTGAACTATAAACATTATGTTTCAGATGTTCTTCTAGAAAGACATTATATTTTAAGTGCCCTTCCAGAAATACTATTTTTAGGTGCTCTTTCAGAATCGAAAATATTTCTAAAGACATCAGTTGGTGTCTTGGAATATTTTCTTTTAGTGTTTCCTCTTAATTTATTGATTGTTGTTTATCCTCGTAATTTGTGGATATTCTTGAACCATAAACATTATATTTCAGACACTCATCTAGAAGAACGTTATATTTTAGGTGCTCTTTCAGAAAGATTATGTTTCAATCCTTCTTCCAGAATCGCAGACACCTCTAATGATATCGGTCGGTAACTTGGTACATTATATTTCAGTATTCACTTTCAATTCATTGATTGTATGTAGTCTTGAATTATAAATATGTGTTTGGTGCTCTTCCAGAAAGACATTGCGTTTCTGTTGCTCTTCCTGAATCACAAACATTTCTGAAGCTATCAGTTGGTATATAGGAATATTATCTTTAAATATTTGCTCTCAATTCATTTATTGTATGTGTCTTGAATTATATTATATTCCAGGTATCCTTGCAGGAAGAAGTTAGTCAGAAATTTGAGTCGGTGAAAGTGGAGTGAATTAAAAACCGTCTTGTCGATGACAATGTTTTTCCAAATCAAGACAGGCATTTAATAAATCCATAAACGAAAATGTATACAACATTTAGGTAATAATTAATGCGTTAAGTAATTCCATCTATAATAAATATATGTGTTCTAATAATTGTTCAAGCAATCGCTATTCAGTATATGTATATGCTATCGTGATAAGCACCAATCTGTCAAACGAAGACTTTTACAAAAGATTATTGGCATCTACAAAACAAATACAATTTTTTTCAGATATTCTTTGGCGTAAACTGGGAGAAATACATAAAGGTTTATAGAAATGTTGGGTCTCAAAAATCTTGTTAAATTCAGATCCTGCAGTTACACAGATAGAAGTCTGAGCTTCGGAATAGAGAGCTTTTAATTCGAGACTCTATTACGATACTGACCCATCGTATGTATGAGCACGCTAAACCTATTGTTGATTTAATGCCCTCTGTCCGATGAATCTTTATCTGGATCTTTGAGTAAGTTCTCGCCTTTCACTTAGATTTTAAGATTAAGAAGTTCTGAAGTAGTTTTTATTTTTCATCAAAACCTTAGATGGTTTGTTAGCTGCATTAATTTATTTTATTTTTCACTCACTTTTTTTCTGTCCTCGTTTCCAGTTTTTTTTAAATATTTTTATTAGCATATTTCAGAATCTACATGATATTTAACTTAATAAGCCAAATCCATCTCTTTTGAACTACAAAAAGCTCATTTTCTTCTGTTTATTTTATCCAATATTAAAATCCCTTACCAAATTTCAATCTATAATTTTCAGACGACGAGAAAACAGTCACAGGAATGTATAGAACGGGAGCGTCTGTCCATGTCTCTCCCACTTCATGCTCATTACACTGTTTAAATAACCAGAAGGTTGATGTTGCAGGGGCATGAAGCGGTGTTGTGCATTGATTTATTATCCCACATAATAAGTTACATTTCATTAATTAAGGAAACATATAGCTGGAATAAAGAAAATTCTAGAACTCATAAGTTAACTTTAAAAATTATGATAGGAATCTCTATACTAATAGAGATAGTAATCCCCATGAGTTAACTTTTTTAAATGAAAATAATAGGACTCCCTATAGTTAAAAATATACATTTTTGCAATTTTTTTTACGCATATCTAAAATTTATTTTATTGAATTCGTATGAAATTTGATGTAGCAATATTTAGAAGCTTTTTATATTTTTTCCAATTTATTTTTTCATTGATTTTTGGTTAGTGATATACTAATTATAATAAAAAATATAAAGCATTAATCAAATTTTCATATTACATGACATTCAATATTTTTTTCAATCTTTTAAATATATTAAAATGAAAAGAATTCACTTTGAGTATAGAATCTATATACACATATTATGCTATTTTTAGAGAATCTAATACATACTTTTTTTCTAGCATATCTCTTTGTGATTATGAATTTTAAAAATTATGTACCTACAATTCATATTCCGTTTACTTAACTATTTAAGAAATTATTAATGCAGAGAGACATTACTCTTTATAACTTCATTAGGAGGTAAATGAAAAGAAAAAAATCTTTCAGGAACAGTTATTTAATTCTTTTTTGAAGTCCACATTTCACGAAACAAAACCTAACACGAAAGCGAAAATACACGACGCTCACTAGAATACGATCTAATAATCACCCTGAAGAGGATCAGGGAAAATATACTTTGATGTTTATAAGGTAATGCCATCTGTTGTATCAAAAGAGAAGGTAGTAGACTTAATGTAACCGCTACATTACCTTAAAAAATAATTTTTAAAAAATTGTTTTATGTTGAAAATGAAACGTTATATCTGTAAATAAGGCGTCAGATATAATATTTATTTGTAAAACATTCTCTACATTTGCAAATTAGCTTTCAGCAATTTTTGTTGTAAAAAAAACTCCCTAATTCTTTTAATATTATATAACAAAATTAATCCCTTATCGAAAAATTGAGAAGAAAGCATTGTTATTCATTATAACGTTTCATATAGTTAAATATAGTGATATAAAGTTGTTAAAATTTGGGCTGATAATCATCATAATTTTCCATTTAGTTTTGTATGATAATCATTATAACTTTCCATTTAGTTTTGACTGATAATTATTATAATATTCTGTTCAGTTTTGGCTGATAATCAATATGTGTTAATGCACAACCAAATATTTACAACAACAAAGGAAAAAAAAACAACTTTAAAACAAAAAATGGTTGAACAAAACTTCGAGACTGTGATTCAAACTTTTTTTTAAAACAAAAAATGATTGAAATATACAAATTGATATTAAATATCTTAACTGGATGTTTAAACAATTTTCTTCGAACAGGCTATAATCTTTCATCTTTAAGCGCTTACGCATCAAAACAAAACGAATGTGCAGATATATCAAATACTAATTAACAGAAACAGCTGTGACATCAAACATCCAGACTCAATCCATAAATATCTCCTAACCACCATCCAGTTTGTTCTATTCCCGGGGGTCGACAGGGTGGTGGAGCTGAAAGAACATTACTCGATTACTCCTAACTACCCCGTTGTACCGGCATAATATGATATTGGCTGTTTGACGTGGTCAATAGTGCAGTGACAAGCTTAACCCTGCGGACAAAGGTCAACAGTGGTCTCAGCGGACCCAGAGTGTTGATGAACTGACCACCAAAGACTAATCCCTGTGTGGGATGGATTGGTCAGTTTGGTTTGTGTGGACACACGAGGGAGAGAATTATCGATGGCCTCGTTATGAAAGTTTGTCCTGGCCACCTAATAAGCAAGGATAGAAAGTTCCAATCATCAGTTCTTGGCTTTTCAGGTCTGGTTGGGGGTTTATTGTAGAAAATTGTCGTTATGTGCTGACGTAGAGCAGTCCAATATTTTTCTCCCTTTAATTGTGATAAAAAATTTCTAAAAAATGATTTATTTTTTCAGTTACAGTTATGAAGAAAAAAATTGATTCATGGGCTTCTAACATTAATTTTTGTCTTTGTAATTTTTTCCCCAGTGGAATTGATTATCATTAATTTTGCTTTTACGCATTTTACTTTCCCCCATACTTAGAATACATAAAGTATGTATGCTATTATCATGCTAGGCGTTCTCTGATATGATAAGTTTATTAGAGAATATGCGAGGTAGTTTCGGTCAGACCACTCCAGCTTTTTTGGCTATCGCATTTCTTTCTGAAAATTTTAAACTTTCTCCAAAAAAAAATTTTTAATACCCCAAAAATTAGATTGTACTTTTCCAAACAGATAGAGATATAAATATTAATGAGATTATGAATTCTTGAAATGTGTGAATTAGCAAGAAAAAAGGACTTATGTGTTATTATTTTTCAAGGAATAACTATTAACTGAATCAAGATTTCTTTAAAACTCTAACAAACCTTTAGACATAGGGTTTCACATAGGAATATGAATAGTGTTTGTTACAACCTAAATATTGAGACTTTATTATTTTTTTTGTTAGATAAACTTCGTTCCGATCTGATTGGCCGTTTAATTTTATTTTCATTTTGTGCGGAATAAGTCATAGGTAAATATAATTCAACTATTTTTTTTAATTCATCAAAAGTAGAAACTTAATTTACAGAATAAAATATCGATATCATCAAAAAGATTATTTTTTTAATATTAAATCAGTTTTGTACTTAATAATTTCAGAAACTGTCCGGGAAAATTCCCAAAATTTCCTTAAAAATTTTTAATTAATAAAAATTTTTGCTCATTTTTTAATAAATTAAATTTTTTTATTAAATTGCAAAAAATATTTCCTTAGATGCATATTCCCACTCTACAAAGTATCTAGGTGCCATATTTTTTGCTCTAAGGTAAACAGTTTAGCCTGTAGAATGCAAAATACACAGATACACACTCATTTTGAGGGGCACATTTTTACTTTTTAAAATATATCTATGTCCCACTTGGTAGAGATAAATCAAATGGACTGTTCCGTAGAGAAACACATGCATAATCATCTTCAAGTAAAGGTTAACAAATGAGTAAACATACCATGGCAAATGGTAATATTAAAAATTCTTTTATTAATAAAATTCGTATAGATATATGGGCACTTTCAATTTTCGGAAGATCATTTTTCTATTTATGTTATTTATTTTTATATTCATTTCATGATGTGGAACGAAATGGCTATAAATTTGCTGTTTTCTGTAATAAATATTTTATAATTTCTTTTGTTATTAACTAAATTTATATTTAATACTGAGAAAAAATAAGGAGAAACATAACTTTCTCTCTCTTTTTCTGAAACATTCTTATTTAGCAACCAATTCATTCTTTGTAAAATGACGAAACACAAAATTTTCTAGATCGCGCCAAACCATTGGCAGATCGATGGCGATCTGCATATCTCGCTCAAAAGAAACAAAGCCATCTATGCAAAGAAGGTTGAAACAAAAGAACACATTAATCGCAGTTTTATTATTTTCCCTTTGATCTCTCAACCCGGCGCCGGTATCACAAATACGAAGAAAGCCCCGGGACATGGCACAATTTTGGCGCCCGAAAACACCAATTGAATTAAGGCGACCGCACGCCTAGTCATTTTTTCCTTCTTTTTTCTCAGCCCCATGTCCTTCTCGCTCCTTCTGTCTCCGCCCCCGCTTCCTTTTAATACGCATCAACAAAAGCCGCATAATTTGCTGCTGCATACTAACGCACGTCGAGCCCCGGGGCGGCACTGTTGAAGGGGCGCCCGTTCGGAATAATTAAATCCGTCTTCAAAAGAGCGTCAGGTGCGAGAAATTTTCCGCACCTCTTTTATTGTCTCGCTCATTAGGCCACCTCGCTGTAACCCTTGTCCCTTAATGTCGTCAAAATGCGGAAACCTTCCTTTGATGTTGCCCGCTATGGAGGTTGCCGCCAATTACGCCATTTTCAAGCCTGTACCGACTTTTTTCCCTCCCCCCCAACTCCCGTCTTTTCCTGATCCCCTTTTTAGTTTTGTTTTTTGATATCTTCTTTATTTCCAGTGACTTCTGTTTGTTCTGGTTTCAGTAGTGTTTAATATCATTCCTGGTGATCGCTCCGGGCATAGAGAAGTCTTTCCTTTTTCTATTGGAATGATTTTACAGGCGAGGTTGCAGCATGGATTTTCTCGACTCATTTTAGCAACGATTTGTTTCTTTCTCATTTTTTGATGATGAGAAAGAAGGCATTGTTTGCTTTTGTTGGGAAAGTATAATAAAGTCTTTTATCCTTTGATTGGTCTAGGATTCTTTTTTATAGCCTGTGGTATTTTTGTTGATATTTTGCATGGCATTGCAATAATTCGGGGAAAACTCTTTTCGCCATTCTCTTTCATTCTTTCGAATTTAGCAAATATTCTTTTTGATGTGCTGATGGCAGGAATTTTATATTGGCTGTTTAACTCCATCAAACTTAGTATTCGATATCAAATTCTTAGGGTTTATTCTATTACTAGCCGCTTTTGGCGACCAGCTGGTTCACCATGAGTAATGTGTTCTAAAATTTTCAGTTAAATCACATATTCATTAGCCTTGAAGTCATTCCGGGCATTGATTGGCCTGAAATTAATATTTTTTTTTAAGATGATGGAAGAAAAGTTCTAAAAGAACTCGTTTTCCTAATAATATTCTTTAATTTTATAAATCAGTCAGTTTTAATAATCGATTATGCTTCCAAAATATTGATAATGTTTTTTTCGGGGATGTTACCAAAATATTAAATATGTTTTTTTAAAGAAAGCGAAAAAGGGAAAAAATATTGAATTAATGATACAGATATTGCAGACGATAATAGAAATATGCCATTAGGTCGGGATTTCTATGCATATCCTGTCAAAATCAACCAGGTTTACCGTAAATAAAGACGATTTATTGAGTTAATGATATAGATATTGCAAACGATTGTAGAAACCTATTGCTTTGCATTTATTTTTTAAAGAAAATATCACATTTTATTTATTTTTTATTTTATCCAGTCACGTGCTGAAAGTTGCATTTCTGTAGATTTATTTTGCGATGATAATTTTTTTTTTGAACTTCCGGCATTCTTTTATTTTATCTAGTCACGTGCTAAAAAACATAGTTCAAATATTTCTTTAAAAATTCGTTAAAAATAGAAGCTTAAGTTATACATTAAAACACTGATACCATTAGAAAGCTAATTTTTTAATCTTTAAATTGATGTAAAAATCATGTTTGTGCGATAATATTTTCAGAAGCTATAGCGGAAAAACGTCGAAATTTCGTTTAATTTTTAATTAATTCGAATTCTAATTAATAATTCGAAAAAAGGGCTCCGAGGTGCACATTCCCGACCTCCAAGGTATACATGTGCCAAATTTGGTAGCTGTAGGTCCAACGGTCTGGTCTGTAGAGCGCCAGCACACACACACACACGCACACACACATTGAGCTTTATTATAAGTATAGATTAAGAGCAGTTAAGAAATCTGGATTATGCATTCTGAATATAAATTTTTTTTTTCCATCTGAGAGACGAATATTGAACAAATTTTCTTCTTACCTTCCCCCTAAAATAAATGTGTATAAAGAAGCTGGTTAGTAGTTAAAACACTGATATTAATTTTTTAAAAATTGAATGCTAACAATACCATTTGGACCCTTGGACAACAGGTAGTCAGGTAAAGCATGCTATTCAATGGCTTTGATTTTTAGTCAATGGCTTCTCTTACCTTCAGTTGCTGATCATTTTGTAACAAATCCGTTTTCAAGCATCATATTTTATGGAGACTTACAAAAGGAATCACGTTTGACTTTAGGAACTCGATATCAACCTGATTAAACACATGTAAAACAGTTAACTTGCAATCAACAAATTTTCTGCTCTTGTAATTGCCCTTGGAAGCAAAAGGCTTTAATCGTTTCTGTATTACCCTATTATTATTTTGTATTAATCTCTACAGTTTTCAGAACATATATTGGTAATTTAATTTACTCAGGGATTTCATTTGTGATTCTTCGAAAGCTATATAAATGTTTTCAACAGTATCTTTTGAAAATCCAAATGTCTGAGACTAAGATTTCAAGAATTTTTGATTCTTCTTGTTACCAATAGCTCGAACCCAATATTTTCTAAATTTCATATTTTGAGCCTGCTGTACTTAAAACTTCAATCGCACCTTTTTTATTGACTTTTTTCTCAAACAGCCAAACAATTCACTAAGTTTTTATTGGAGCAAAAACAATTTTTTGTCTGAAACAGAAATACCATGTTTCACAAATTTAAATGTTAATAATTTTAAATAGTCAGAAAAATTTGGTGATTGATGCAGTTCGTCTGCAAAATAATCTCTATTCCACAGCAATAATTTTAGAAGAAAAATCGGAGTATTTATTCGTACAGGAATCAGGGTACTCATTCGCCATTACGGGACATCCTGTATTTCAAAAATTATCAGTCCAATTTTCATAGAAAAAGATTGCAAACTACACTTAGATCTTTAATGTCAACAGGAACAAAATATTTTCAATTAATTTTTACTTGTTGTACTGATTATATTCATAATGCATTAAAAGAAGTTATGATTATTGTAATAACATGTATTCGTTAATTATATTATGCTTTAATCATTTTAGAAATTTTGAAATGCTAGCTGTTTTCAAAACTTCGTATAAAGGATTACATTCTTGTTTGAAATTTTATCTTATTATTTTTTTGAAATATCTTTGTTGATTCCAATGGAGCAATATTATTTCCGTCATGATCTATTCAATTTTCTCTATCATCAATCTTAACAACTTGTTTATATTTATTAATGAATTAAATGAATAAAAATTTCATTTATGTATTGCAATAAAGTTGTTTGGTGGTACAGAATATGAAAAGACGCATTTCATTTCAAAAACATATATTTCCATTCGTCAAATTTTAAATAGGATGTTAGCATGAAAATTCCTAAGTAATTTGATTAATGGGCTGATTTAACTTCTTTTAACTATTCTTCATTGCATATTAGAAAAGACAGAGCTTTATGAAAGTGTTTAGTCACTTACCTAAAACTCAAAGTAAAGGGGGAAAAACTTAAACGAGATAACCTTTTGATTTCCCATCTCATTTTACAATAAATAAGAAACAAGTTCCGATGAATGTTAAAGTCTGATAAATTACCTGGTTACCTGTCAGTAATTTTTTTCTTTAGATACAATGGACTTTCAGCCAGTCGATCTTTGAATGTTTAGATTCAGAGATCGTGACGATCAAGTCTTGACCTACATTTTTACGACAACACAAGGTCTTAACCACGCTGACCCCCATTTCAAGAACTTTGTGTGTCCAAAACATAAACAGAGGTCGTGAGATTTCGTATCAAGAAGGTGGTTAGGAACCTCTTTTGTTATTATTCTAACAGCAATAATTTTTTACCAGATTCCATTTGATAAGTAAGAAATCAGCCCATTTTGATTAAACGTTGTTGCTATAATAAACGATCGTAGATGATTGGCACCTTTTGAATTGCCAAAAGTTTTGCAAAATCAGTACCCATGTGTCACAACATGTTCGTTTCGATTAGGAAAGTACAAAACGATTATCATTCGTGTTAGCTTTGATTTAGAATACGATATACGAGAGAAAAGAAATGTATGAAGACAATAAAATGGACAGTGGAACCTCTGGTCAGAGGGTTCAAAGGTCACTGTTTTTGCAAAATAAGCATTGCGAAAGGTATGTTTGCAGCATAATTATTGAAGAAAACAGTGAATTCTTTTTGTTTTATTGTTCTTTCGTATGTTGTTAGTGAAGTTACATTGTGAAATTCTGCATGTAATAAGGATCAATTACTTTTTTAGATCCGATAATGCCGGTTGTTAAATATAAATCAAAACATTGCAAAAACAGCCGCAATTGGAAAATTATATTATGTTCGAGATAAGCTATATTTTGTGAAAATGAAGTTAATATTTAGCCAATTTCTATAATGTATGATTTAATTTTTTTTGTATAAAAAGTTATTTAGTAAATATTTTATCATCGTACATTTTTAGTTTCATTAACATAAATGAAATAAACATAACTGTTAAAGACAATCGTACTAAATTTGTTAAGGATCATTGTCATTATTGCGATATTTGTCATTTGGTTGCGATATTTGGGAGTCAGGATTGGTACTCACTTCAAAGTTCCATTTCCGTACTCATTAGGATTTTCTTAGAACAAATTTAGAAGCTTATATGCCACATGTAGTAAACATTATAATGAAATTTCATTAATAATTTATTCCGATACCATTATGATTTTTTAAAAATTTTTTATTTATTCTTTTTTTAATACTTTCATCCTTTCCTATTTTTAGAAAATTCATTATTTAAAATTGTCAAAACTGGATATTAATTACATTTTTTAATCGAATATAACTGAAATATGGACGGTTTCTATACGAAGACAGCAACGATATGAGAATAAAACAAAAGTTTAGCATTACCTTTGCCTAAGAAAGATTTTTAATAATTTTTAGGTTAGGTAAAATATAAGGAGTACACTCTAATCGCTGCCCAATCGATAGTTTTTAAAAGAGCGAAAATTTTAGTTTGATTTGGTCAATAAATATAATGTAGGAAAAATTACGAACTCTTAACTCTCATACAATGCTGGTAGTCTATCTATATCTATATCTATATCTATATCTATATCTATACTTATAATAAAGCTCAATGTGTGTGTGTGTGTGTGTGTTGGCGCTCTACAGGTCAGACCGTTGGGCCTACAGCTACCAAATTTGGTACATGTATACCTTGGAGGTCGGGAATGTGCACCTCGGAGCCCTTTTTTGAATTTTTAATTAGAATTTGAATTAATTAAAATTTAAGCAAAATTTCGACGTTTTTCCGCTATAACTTCCGAAAATATTATTGCATAAAAATGATTTTTATATCAATTTATCGATTAAAAAATTAGCTTTCTAACGGTATCAGTTTTTTAAATTTATAACGCAAGCTTCTATTTTTAACGAATTTTTAAAGAAATATTTTAACCATGTTTTTATCACGTGACTGGATAAAATAAAAGAATGCCGGAAGTTCAAATAAAAAAGCAACAACTATCATCGCAAATCAAATCTAAAGAAATACAACTTTCAGCACGTGACTGGATAAAATAACATAAATATAAAATGTGATATCTTCTAAAAAAAATAAATGCAAGGCAAAGGATTCTAAGAAATCGTTTGCAATATCTGTATCATTAATTCCATAAATTATCTTTATTTACAGAAAACCTGATTGAATTTAGACAGGATATGCATTGAAATCCGGACTTAATGGCATATTTCTATAATCGTTTGCAATATCTGTATCATTAATTCAATATTTTTTTTCCCTTTTTCGCTTTCTTTAAAAAACATTTTAACATTTTAGCAATATCACCGAAAAAAACATTTTTAATATTTTGGAAGCATAATTGATAAATTATTAGAGCATTAAACTCAAAAAGTTTTTCCGAATAAAGTTACTGGCTCTTTAACTACTAATAACTGAATCTTTTAACTTTAACTATTTCTTAAATTTTGGCTAATGAATATGGGATTTAATTGGAAATTTTAGAACGCATTACTCATGGCGAGCCAGCTGGTCGCCAAAGGCGGTAGTAAAAAATAAAGTAGAACATTTTTGGAGACAACCATATCAACAAAAAACTTTTCTTGAGACATTTCGAATACCTTATTTTAAAAGATTTGCGAGCATATCAATGTCTACCGGTAGGTGGTCTCTTATTATTAAGTCAAAACTTTATTATTTTAGTCTAAACAGCTTAAAATAATAATATTTAAGCTCCATAATTCATTTATTCTATTAATGTCATCCACTAAAGTTTAGAAAATTTCTTTGTTGGAAATGTATTAAGAATAGTTTATAAAATCTCCAGTAATAAAATGGAGGGAAGGTGAATAAAAATTTAGGCATCATTATTTTTCCAGCTGTTTATATATATTAAAACAAACAACATAAATGTAATTATTTATATCATTAATAGCTTTTTTTCGAATAGGAAGCATGTGCCTACCACTTATAGATTAGAAACTAGATGCTAGAGAAGATTAGAATAAATATTTTATGCATAAACTCTTCAAAAACTGAGCAAAACACCAATATATATTTTGTATCTGAAAATCTTGAAAGCCAACAATAATAAAATGGCATTAAGGAGTCGCAATATTTTTTTATTCTTAAAAAAATTTATGTATTTTAAAAAAAATTAGATTAATAAAAATAGCACAATTGTGCAAGTTCTTTTTGAAGGAATTAAAAAAAGAACATTTTCCACTTTGGGGCAATTAGTGATTGGTTAAAAATATTTTATGTAGTGATAAAAAAGTCTTACAAGAGTGATTATATTTCATAGAATATTAATATGCATATATTAACTAGGTAACAATTTTTATGGCGTATATTTTTTTTAAATTTCGATAATAATTTGTATGAAAAAAATACTTTAATAACTTCGTGTAAGTAGCGCTTCTTTAAAGTAAGTATTTTATTTTATTATATTTATTTATTCACTTCATGCAAGTTGTAATAATTATTAAAATCTGTTCAACTGAAAGAAACAGCTTGTTTAAAAACTTAATATTAATTACTGACTTTTTGAAACATATAAGATAAAAGTTACTAATTAAGTAATTGAATTAAGTAATTGATTAAGTAAAGGAAAGACTCCTTGGGTGAACAATACTATAATTTGCTTTGTGGATTCTTTGTTATATATTCTACTTTTCACAATCAAATATGATAGAATTCATGTTTTAAGTTGACAATTACAAAAATATTCAAAAGTTTTATTTAAAAAATTACAAAAAAAAAATTATGATTAGTTTTTTTGATGGTTGAAAAAATTAAAATATGCGTTAATTTTAATTCTTTAATACTTCTTCTGAAAGGGCAGACAAAAATAAATTTTTCCTCTCTACTCAAGTAAAAACTACATATAAATTAAAAATAAAATTTTGAAGAAGCAGAAAATATAATGTAGATAATAATAGAGGAGAGCTTGCAGACAATTCTAAAACTTAATGTTATAAAAAATTTGTTTAAATGCTAATAAAAATTAACAAAAAACATAATGAATTTTTTGAGAGAGTTAAAACAGATGCTAATTTTAATCATTTAATATGCCTTTCCAAAAGGCGGGTGAAAAAACCGCACCTACTCATTTTTTTGCCCACAAAAATTTTCACGATGAATTTTGTTGCATGGAAAAAAATATGTATTAATTTCAATCATTTAATAAATTTATTCAATCAATGAAAGAAATAAAATATTAGATTTTAATAAGGAAAAAAATGGAAAGCTAAAGAAACAATAAAACTTTGAATTATTGTTTCAAACCAGAGAGATCAGGTTTCACAAGATTCGACTGAAGATAATTTCCGCCATGATCTGCCATATTTAAGACGGAATTCATAGGTGAAAATGTTTTACCGTTGGTGTGGTGGGAAAATTTGAGGAACGTGGAACAGGATCAAATATTTTCTTCTTCATCTTTCCATGGTTCGAAAATACGAAGTCTCGCGTAGCTTCAGAGCTATGTGTTATCCAACTAAGCCAGACCAAATACGTTTTGATGGCATATCCTAATTACAGCAATTTTCTATACTATATTTAAATAGTCTATTAATTAATAAAAGCCGAGAAACATAGTCTCTATAGGCTTACTCTTCAACCTATTCAAAATTAAGATTCATCGACAAAAAAAAAAACACTTTGATCTATTAATTTAATATCAGAAAGTAATCATATCAGATCTTTAAACATATTACAATTTCTTTGACCTCATTACAAGCAGTTGTTTAAGCTTCAGAACGGAACGTTAATCATCTAATCGAAAACTTCATTAGAAATACATACATACACGCTTACTGACAGGCTAACAATCTATTCATTCGAAAATTACGGTGGAATTTACTTTTCACAATGCCTGGGACTTAAATACCAAGTTGATAAATATCCTTACCCATAACAAAAGGTTAAAAAATTATAATTCACAACGAAAAAGGATATTTTCTTTTTTTTTATTAAAAAAAAGAAATAACCCTACAATCAGGTACGAAAGTGTAGAAAGCGAAAATGATAATTATATAATAAGCCATCGCCAAATGGCGGGGTAATTTGGCGACACCCGTCATCAGAGTAATGACGGTGAAAGATGATGAAAGTGTCTTTTATGATGATCAGCGAACATGATGAGTCACGATTTCTTAGGCCGTCACGACTTATACGCAGAGTTTCAAATCCGATCAGATATCGCGATGTCTGAGCTTGTGTGTGTGTGGGGGGGGGGGGGGGCTGCACATGGTTTGATAAACAGTTGCAGCGAAGAAGAGGTGGGAGGGCCAAACTCGACGGGCGTAGTACCACCTGTCCGAGTGTCAGCGAACAGGGGCGTTCGTATGAGAGATAAAATCTCATGGCTCTTGCAGATGATTAGACGAGAGAGACCACTTAGCGATTGGTTGGGGCACTTTGGAAATAAGAAGAGAATTAGCCTTAACAATGTTTGCCCTTCTAAAACGGATTGTAGTCACATGATTGTGTTACTAATTATCTGATTGTGATTTTTAGTTGTAGAAGAAAAGAAAGAATGTTAAGAGATACCGATAGTTTACTTCTTAATGTTCTTTTCATGCTTGGTGATCTGTAAAGGATGGAGCTGCTGTGTGAAATCAAGGTCAATTTTATTGACTAGGTCTTTTGTCAGATATAACCTATAATACATGGGAAAATGACAAATAAATTTATAAATTTCTCAAATGTTGAGAAATAATGGTAATAAATTATTTCATAATTTAGCAATTCATTGTCAATTAATTTCTATTTCAAAATGTAAATAATTATTGGAGTCACATGATTGTGCATCTAATTGTCTGTCAGTGATTTTTAGTTCTTGTGGTATTTCTTGTTCTGTTAAGAGATACCAATAGTTTTACTCCTTAATGCTCTTCTGTGATCTGTAAAAACTAGGGTTGCTCTGTGAATTTATGGTCAACTTTACTGACAATATATTATGTTAAATATAGCCTATAATGCATGATAAAATTGCTTGAACAAACTTATAAATTTCTGAAGTGTTGAAAGATAATTTTTAATAAATAATTTGGTAATTTAGGATATACCATCAATTAATTCCAATCGCAAATTGTATATAATTTTAAGAGCGAGATATAGATTGAAAATTTAGTTTATTTTTGTAATCATAATTTAAGATAATTACATCTTTATAATTCTTGATTGCACATTCGCGTTCTTTTTCATAAAAGGCATATCTATCGATGGTAATTAAAGTATGGTTTCCGTTCACATTTATATCTTCGTTTATGATTATTTATTTGATGATATTCATAAGCATATGGAAATAGGAGTACTGATAATGAATTCTATTATCAGTATATTATTGTATTTGGAAATTAAATTTTCAATAACTAATTGAATTAATTAACACTTTATACACTGATGGAAAAAAATCCCAACACTAGGAAGGAACTGTGCTAGATAAACGAAATTTAGTAGGCGTGTTTATACATCTGAAAGATGACGTCGATTCAAATTTCGAGCTACGCGCGTAAGTGTGGCGCTAGTAGCGACACTATGAACATGCAAATGAGGCTTGCTTTAAATAAGCGCTGTAAGGCTCGTGATCGTTATTTACAGTTGATATTTGACGTAGTGGGTTAATGTTAGTCAAGGATGCCTCTGAGAAGACGAAGAAGCCATTATCAACAGCTCACTGAGTTTGAACGAGGTCGTGTTGATAGCCGTTGGTCGCAGTGATAGCCGTTTGTTGGTTAGAAGGAGGCCAGGTTAACGCCTGCTAGTAACCTGTCTGCGGCCTAGAAACACAAGGCCTACTCCTGGACTTATGGTTTGGGTGATAGTTCACCAGATCTTTCTCCAATCGAGCACGTATGAGACATCATTGGACGACAACTCCAGCGTCATCCACAACCAGCATTAACCGTCCCTGCATTGACCGCCCAAGTGCAACAGGCATGGCACTACATCCCACAAAGTGATATCCGACACCTGTACGACACAATGTATGCACGTTTGCATGCTTGCATTCAAAATTCTGGCGGTTACACCGGTTACGAATGTACCAACATTTCATATTTGAAATGGCTCTTCTCGCCAATGGCTCTACCTGTGATCTTGAGACTTTAATCAATTAAATATGTTACCTAGAAAAATGTATTCCTAAAATTTCATTACTGTACAATAATTTTTTCTTGGCGTTGGGATTTTTTTTCCCTCAGTGTAATTTAAAAATCTTTCACCTACCTCGAGTTATTCTGCTAATTATAGCCTATATATTTAATATAATAATTGAAAGAAATCAAATAACCAGTCACCCTGTCCCAATTATTGGCTTTATTCCTCCAATTTTTGCTTCAAGTTAATACTTATGTCATTTAAATAGTGTCTGCCACTACTGTTTGCCTACCCTCGTGTTCTCTTCATTTATGAGAATAATCGGGAAAACTCTTACTGTATATCATCTAGAAGGAAAATCCATTCCCTAAAGCAATCATAGTACTGATTTCGATTTTTTTTTTGTTAATTTTAAGCTCAAGATTAATTAATTAATTTAGTATTGCTTACAAATAGTGTACCAAAATTCATTAAAATAACTAAATCAACCCTATTAACATTAATTCCTTCTACGACCACTTTAATATAATTACTCTTTGATGAAGTAAATCTAATCAAAAGAAATGCTATTGATTGTAATGATAGAGAATTCTGCTTGGTTGCCTACACTTACAAAGAAAAGAGAATTAAATAAT
Source organism: Argiope trifasciata (assembly GCA_026543055.1). Taxonomy (NCBI): domain Eukaryota; kingdom Metazoa; phylum Arthropoda; class Arachnida; order Araneae; family Araneidae; genus Argiope; species Argiope trifasciata. The sequence goes on from JAPMOQ010052130.1 coordinate 291,533, forward strand.
GATAAAATAGACGAAATCAGTCACGTTGTTAATGTTAGGAAGATAAGTTTATATTGTAACATTTTTCAAAAATTACTATGAAAAAGGCTGATAAGTATCTAAATATCATGAACAATATCAATAACATTTGTGGAAATGGTTCATTAAATATTTTATTTTGAAGTTGCAACTGGAGAACTATGTCAAGTTTTCTTCTTGAATGAAATAATGTTTTTGAGATTTTTCACGAAAATAGTGAGGTATAAGGAATCATTCATGCATCTGAGCTTCTTTAATTTCAATATGGAATAAAAACCTACGAAAACGATATAGTAACTGTGGATGGGGATACAGGTCAAATAATTATGGATTTATGTAGGAACTGTGTCGATTTTTTTAACAATTTGACTTTTTCAATTATTATAAGAAATATGTTGATGAAGAGAGATTAAGTGGGTGCTCAAGATAACAGAAAGAAAATGAAAATTTAAAGAAATTTGAAAGAAAATTAAAAATGGGCAGATAATGAATTAGAATATACATGGAAAAAACTGGGATATTCAGTATCTATAAATACGATTAGTTCCATTTTATGACATGTTAATTTCTGGTAGAAAATCTGTCAATAAAGATATTGTTTGAGATCTTCGTCTGTGGGATTAAAGTAACTCCCTTCTATCGGAACATACTGATACGGATAAAACAAATGCATTCCCTAACAGCTTATATCGTGAAAATTATCAAGCTATGGAATAAGATAATATGGAAGAAAAATCAAGCTGTGTTCATTTTAGGAAACATTAAAGCATAGTTTTGGGGACAGAACAAAATTATATTATCATAAAGAACAAAGATACGCAAGGGTCTTTTTAGTCACAAAGTCGAAAAAAAACACATTCAAAAGCATGAATTATACAAAAAAGTAAATAAATTTGACAAATGATAGAATAAAATGCGTACGTCCAAGATCTTTAGTTCTACACCAATCAGTATGCTTCTGAAACGTGGGAATTAATCTTTGGCATAAATTAGTACTATTTTTTAAAATATGAATTAATGAAAATTCAGTTAATAAATAAAGTTGATTATTTAATCCAGTTAATAAAGCCTGGATTAAATAATTAAATCCAGTTTGGCAGTTTCTCCTCAATTATTTACGAAAATATTATCATAAGTGTTTTTTTTAAAGTGTCATTTTAATGTCAGTTATTATTATTTTTTTTAGTTTTAACATTCTTAGATGGATTTAATTGAAAATCTGATAGTGATTATAATTATAATGATAAATTTTTAAACATAATCCTAATTTTTTAATGATGAGTTTTTGCAAATATGGAAAAAAAATTCCATAAACAAATTTTGTCCATAATTCAATAATTGATGTAAAGGTCATATATTCGTTTGCTGCTCATTGTGCTTTTTAATTCACAGGCAGACAGTTATAATTTTTCACTATTTTTTCGATATGAAAAAATATTGAAAATAGAAATTTATCAAAGTCGTGAGATCGAATTCTTTGAAGGAAAAAAAAAATTTTTCGCAAACTTTTTGAATGGGAAAATAAAAATCTGTCGTTTTTAAGTAAATGCTTCCTATTACTAGATCACAATATTCGCTTCATTCTTGGCAGTTATGATAATGAAATTTTATGATTTTATTTTTCTTTTAAATATTCATAATTTTAAAATGAATATGAATGTCCTTGACATGAAACCTTACTTCCGTATCGTTTTATTATTATTAACTTTCGAATGGATTAGTTGCTTTTGGAAATTTCAAGGAGCGATCTTAAATGATTAATGAAAATTTAAAACAATAGATGAGATATGATGCTTTCAGAATAAACTTTTATTTGAAGCATTTGTCATTTCTGGCTAATTGTTGACCTACATAATTATTGTGTATAAGTTCTTTAATCCATTAATTTCTTTTTCAGTGATTTTTTTTTGTGTTATAGCAAAATTGCTCATTATGAAAACGATGCTTATGAATAATTGTTAAATTCTAAAGTTTAATAATTCCATTGTTACGGTTTTGAAAAATTGTTTTTGTAATATTTTCATATAAATTTTAAAAAAAGTGAATCTTAACTTTTGATCACATGTTTATTAAAATTCAAATATAAATTTGTTTAATTCAGTGAGTATAGGAACATGTTCAAAAACATCTCCGGATATTTAAATAGAAAACTTTGAGTAGCAGCGACATTAATTTTGAAAGAAATATATTTTATATCCAATCAATTTATCTAATCACGCTCTCACTTAAAGATAATAATCTTTTTATATGAAATTCTCATTGAAATTAAAAATATAACATATGAAAGATTTTTAGTAACTACAGCTTTAAATGGCATTTTTTTATGCTTTAATTTCTGAATTATTTCACAATTTTTTGACAGAGTGGCACATAATCTTTAATGAATTTTGATTTAATGCTATGAATGATTTATGAAAAAAATCTTTTAAATTATCATTTGAATAATTGGTAATGTATTCAAATATATACTCGAAAAGGAACAATAGCTACCCTATTCTTTAATAATAATAATTAAAAAATGTGCATATGTTATGTGCATGTGTCTGTGCTGGCGTTCTACAGACTACTTCATTTGATTTAGACCTACCAAACTTTTCACCTATATAATTGAATGATAAAAATTTGCACCTCGAAGTAACTTTTTTGAAAAACAAAAGTTTGAAAGTTTTTTTAAACCTTCCGAATAGGCAGCAAGCCAGTTATTTTTTATATTATTTGAAGTTTAAAAAAATTAAAATTTCAATTATATCAATTTTCTTTATAAATTTCTCTATTCTTAAACAATTAAAAAATATCTTAAGCGCATTTCGTATTTCATATTTGTATTCCATTTTTAAATAAAATATATCTATCAATTATTCTTTTTAATATATTTCATTTTTAAAATGAAGCTAAAATCATTTAAATCCTGCTACTATATATTTTTTAATCTAATAGCTTTTCCATTGTTGAGGATCAAAATAGGAAGATAAGAGTTTATTACTATCATTTTTTCATTTTGAGTAGTTTTTAATATAAGGTATGCCTTTAATAAAATTTTTGAAAATTTTCTTCATTATATTTACAATTCAGAATCAAGCAATTGTAAATTTCTTTTGAAGTACGCTAATATTTAAATGCGACTTTTATTTTCTGTAATATAATAAAGTGTTTAAAAATACAGACAGAAAACCAGAAAAATGTATAGCACAATAAACAGAACGGTGACTATCTTCTAAAATAGCATGAATTATCAAAATTTGAATTTTAGAAATATTTTTATCAAAAATCCACCAGTCAAACAAATTATTTATTTGAAATTTTTCATGGTCATTAATCTTGATGAATGCTTGAAGTCTGGTTGCCAAAGATTGCTAATTAATAATAATTAAATAAGCATTTGATAGCTTATTCGTTTGAAACAAAACATTTTTCTTTCATTTCTTCTTTTAGTTATTATTTTTAATTCACACAGCTTGTGATAATCGTATTAAAATTTCAAAATCGTGATGAGTCAGATTTATTTATCCAAAGTGATTCTTATAAAAAGAACTGTGAAAAGAAAGAACAATTGGTAAATTCTCATATTCTTTAGTAGAATTAAACTTTTATGTGAATAATAAAAATTCGGTCGACTCTTTCCTTGCATTTTAAAAATGTTTTGTATATTCTTGTTTTTATTTTTATATCTAGCATAGCATGCAAAACAAATTTAAAATTTGATTGTAAATTATAGTTTATAGAAATAACATAAATAAAAATATCAAATAACCAAAATAGAATTTTTTTCCAAATCTAGACGAACGAGTAAATGTTATTAATAATTGTATTAAAATTTTAATATTTGGAATTGTTATGAGAACTGCTGTATCATTATCCACTATGTAGGTTCCGAACTTCAAAAGCTACTTCTCTTCGTTTTGTTAATATATTTGTATTAAATTTTCCCTTATTCTTGCTAAGATACTGTACTTCCAAATCTTTGTTAAGATGTTGCATTTTTAAAAAATTGAATATTTGAATATTTAAGTGAGGAAATCATTCTATACCGTCACAAATAGTGATCTGGACGTTGTATGAAAATTCAACCTGCTGAAATTAAGCCAAAATCTTTAAATGACTGAAAGCTCTCATAAGCTTAAAAATGAAAGGGATTCATTTAGTCAATCTTTTAAAAGACTAACTTATCAAAATTCAATTAGATTTGTTCAAATAATTTACCTTATTATCTATTTATGCAATTCTTGAAACGCTTACGTAAAATGAAATAAAAGTAAAAACAAAAAATAAAAAAGTAAAAATAATTTTCCCAAATAAAATAGTAACCTGATATTTATAGTTGAAAACATGTCTTCATAACCAGTTTTTTTTATTTGATATGGACAAATATCATTATAAATCATTATTCCACATTCCATAAGCATTCACAGGGGACAGCATGTAATACAATAAATTGTAAACATGAAAAATGAAATACATAAAAATTAAGAATGCCTCAATAGTCACTTAATTACGTGACAAATCATGCAGAAACAAATGTATTTGATAGCTAATACACTGCGCATCAATGAAGTCCACAATCTGGGAAAAAGCCTTAAATAATCACATTTTTAACAAATTATTTCTTTGGGTAATAAAGCTTCCTAATCATTATAGCATGCAGACAAATAATACTCTGAAGAACCCATTAAAATAGAAGTGAAATAAATTAAACTATTTATCTTTTCTGTTTTTGGAGAGTTGGGGAAGAGTTTTCAGTTTCAGGAAGTTTTAAGGTATTTATTATATTCTAATTAACTTTTTCCCAACATAGTTCCTCCAGCTAGATTTATAATTAATATTTTTGATTAAAAAAAACTTTGAAATTTTAAAATTTGCCACATCTATATATATATTTGTTACCTATTTAAAGATCTGCTAGTTCTATTAGTTCAAGATACGATTTTCATCTATATAAGTAGTTTTTAAAAACTTTTAAGTTGGATATGTTTATATTTGCCGAAAGTAAGTAGTTGTGAAATACTGTACAATAAAAATTTGTAACCGCAAATATTGTGCCGCAAAATCCAGAGATATTTAAACTTTTAAACATAAAAATAGTAGCTGTAGCTTTAAAGCACACACACTTTTCTTTGATATAGTTGATTGGATAAGCGCAAACCTCTAACAGCGTGATTCTTATCTTCAACAACGTGATACCGAAACTATTATCCTTTGATCACGATGTTGGAGTCATTGTCGTCAATGGTGGAAAAGCTTAGATTTTTACAGGATTTTAGCTGATAAAGATCAGTTTTAAAAAAAATCTCTAGTGATGTTAATGTTTGCTTGTAGCAGATAACTTCTGAAACCAACAGTAGTGGGCTTCCTAAAATTTATCGCATACTCTGTAATATTCTCCCAGTGAAAGCTGGGGCCGCGGTGGCCTGGTGGTAAGGTATCGGCTTCGGAACCGGAGGGTTTCAGGTTCGAGACTCGATTCCACCGAAGAACTGTCGTGTGAGGGGGTCTCTTGCACGTTAAATCTGTCAGGCCAAACGTCCTCCCGCTGATGTGGTGTGGTGTGGAGAGGGGGGTGCCAGTTCAGGTGTCGTCCTTGTCATCTGATCTTGGTTCAAAATGACGAGGTCCGTCCCAAAATAGCCCTCGTGTTGCTTTAAACGGGACGTTAATATAACTAAACTAAACTAACCCAGTGAAAGCTTTGCATGACACTGATATATAACACTTACGAAATATTAACCTTTGAGGCGAATTTAGCATTTCTATTGAATCTGTTGCATGACTTTTGACGAGTTATTTGGTGATTAATCCCTAGCATGCCTTTAAAAATATCCAAAATTTGGGTTTCACAAGAGTTCTTCCCAACCAATTGAAATAAATTGTATTTGCATACAACTACACTTAAAGTCAAAAAATTGCATATCTAATATTTATCTATACATATATTATATAATTAACCATGCATTATATATTTAACTCATTGCGTTTTAAGTGATCGGGTTTACATGTTTCTGAAAACCCTAACCAATAAATAGAAGGTCAATCCCTTCTTAGGTTTTGTTCAGAATTTGGTAGGTACCTATTCTAAAGATGCAACACTTGTGTATTGGATTTTATTTATCCAAACCTCTTTTTTTATCTCTTCGTTATATTTCTGATTTGTATTCGAACAGCCGGAGAAACAGATTTCCTCTTAGTGAATTTGGACAAAATTCGATACATTCCACAAATTTGGTTTATTACGTTTATATTATAACGTTTTTAACTTATCTTTGAAAGCAGAAAAGCAGCCGGAAGGACGGACATTTTCTAAAACTGTGTGTTTCGAACCCACGGAGGTCTAAAACGTGAAAATTCGACAAAATCTAAAATTTGTATTATACCTTTTCTATACTTTGTATATGAGAAAGTAAATAATTATGTGTATCATCATTTTACCTTTTTTGTCAATTTTCCCAAATTTTACAAAATTATTAGCCTATTTTATGTCTAGTATTTCATATAGGAAAGAAATAGAATACTTAGTTTTTATCCATATTTTGTCGCATTAAATCCGAAATTTTTGTACGTCAAAAGCAATGATTGCATGTATCTACAAATGTTTATTCATTTATTGTGATTATATATGCAGAAATAAACATATATATAATAACATAGCACACTAACAAATTTGATTAAAAATATGATTAATTACGATAATAATTATACAATTATATGCCTTATTTCACTCATCCAATTTATTCCCAATGTTCTTTAACCGTCGCTTTCATAAGCATATATATATACATATATATTATTTTAAAAATGATTTTTTTTCCTGATTCAAGCAGGTTTAAAAGAAAATAATGATGTTTTAATGAAATTTTAAGATCGATTTTTTTAAGATAATAATTTTATTTTTTCTATACTACAGATTATAGTCTTTTCATTTCTTAGAAAATAAAAACACTTCCAGTTATCCAAATCAATTAATTTTTTTTATGCAACTGAATAAAAATTTCGTGGAATATAATTCGTGCTTCAATAGTTCTTGTCAACTTCTATTTATATAATTCTTTCTTTTATTAACTTCAGAAAGGAAACTAACTTTAAATTTATATTTAAAAATATTCAATAGTCTTGGATAATGTAATTAAGAAATTTAAAATTATAATTTTAATGAATTTTTATTTAGTGTACTCATTTTTATAATTATTTATTGATGTAAATGATAGTTCCGATATTAAATATTCCAATCATATATGTTTTATTTTTCAACACATGAAAGTTTTTTTTTATGTAACAAACATATTTTATTACAAAATTTAAATGCAGAATCACATTAGTAAATATCATAGTCCTTTAATAATATAGCTCTGACATTAACAATAATATATACTTCCTAGATCTTCATCAAACCATAAAGGAAAGTGTAGAGTAGTTATTAGCTTATTAGCTCACATGCTTACTTCCAACGAAAAAATTGTTTCTAAAAAGACTCAAAATAATATAATTATTCTCCCAAAAGAAGTTTCACAGAATAAACTATTAACGTAATAGTTAACCACAGGCCTGTTATATGTTTGCTCTAGTCAAATTAACTCATTAAGAATGAGAAAAAAATGGAAATAGATAAAAGTCTAATTCAAATTAAGCTACAAGCAAACCATATTTGCATTTTTCTGTTTTACAGAACATCATAGTTACATTTGCATAAAGCCAGGAGTTACACTGAGGAATCTGGATTTTTTTCCCACCTTAGGCAATAGAATAAAACTTTTCACAGATACCAGCTAGATACAGATATGCCGGGGGGTGACCGTGAGTTTGTTTTATCCGCTATCGTCTGCAAGGCTGTTCCATGTCACGACATTCTGGATTGTGTTCCACCAAAAGATGACAACATGATCTACTAACTCATTAATTATCGTTCGAACAAAAATTTCGTCCATCTCAGTCGGTTCTCACCTACCCCTCCTTCTCGCCTTTTTTTTGTTCTGGGAATGGCCGGGAACAAGTGGTTGCGAGGGGAAGGTTACTGAGTGATTGGGTGGCTGAATCACGATTTCTCGCCAATTTTCGTAAAAATCGCCTCAGACAACAACGGACAAATATCTCCATGGGGAGCGTCCTGGCTTGAAAAAAAAGTTGATTTATTTATTTGGTGCCTGTGCATTTTTTTTGTTTTTTTGTTTTCACTTCCATGTGCAGCTGGGATCCGGGGTGATATTGTTCGTTTGTTTCTGCTAAGCGAAAGCTATGGACGAAATTGCGTCTTAGAATATCAATAACCCAAACAGCTGCTGTGGTTATTTTAAAATAACAAACAAAATGTGTCCCGAGGATGTGTTTAGTCTGCAGCGATTATTATGGAACAGAAGATTTTGATCCACGAAATCCATGGTAGTGCAAGCTGCTTGGTTGCCTGAGGAAATAATGGACGCGTGTGTGTATGTTTGGCACCATCATATTAATAAGCAGAATAAACAAAAGTATAATAGTTAGCTGATATTGTTCTTTATCAACTCCTTGATTTGACGAAGTGGAATGATTTTTAATTTTCTGATTTGTTAAATTATCTACAAACTTTTTATTTTCAAAAGTATTGAAGTTAAAGGACTTGAATTTATTATCTTTAATTGAAAATATTTGAGGTGTTGGAATAGAGTATCTAAGCAAGTTGAAATATAGACAACAATTTTAAGTTTTGAAGCCATTTTAGTTTTACATCAATGAATTATTTATTTAGAGATATAAAATTAAGTTTTTATTTAATTTTATTTGATATGCTTTTTAAAAAAATTTAGAAAGATAATATTTTAAAATAAATTTAAAATCGTACTAGGGATTTTTTTAAAAGAATTATTGTACAATTTTAATAAATATTCATTAATGATATAGTTAAAAATTATTGTTAAGGGAAAAGTATAGAGGAGTTTTCAATAAATGTTGTTCAATAAATAGAGGAACTTTCAATAAATGCTATTCAATAAATAG